>CAUYQU010026600.1:0-64117 GCA_963574635.1 Cheracebus regulus | reverse complement strand
ATGGGATAACCCTGATTCCCTGTCTGGGAGAGCAAAAAGCAGGATGCGAGAGTGCACTGGCAACACCGACGACGTGAGTTGTGTCAAGAATCAAGAAGGGAGTTTCTGGCGGATGTATTTTGAGGTCTTTATTCCATGCTGTAGGCATTCCTGTCTTGTCATAAAAGCTGCCACCAAGACTTTGGTGCCGGAATTATCTTTGAAAAAAATACGTATCACATCACGTCACATAGAAATCAATAGGTTCATACTGTGCCATCATGTCTTGAAAACAGTCTTGGTCCCTGAAAGGAATGTTCTCCTGAATGAACTGGAAGGGCACGGGAGTAGACTGAAGTAACATCGGAACAATAAGGACTCGAGGATATAAAGAAAAGGAAACGGAACCTTCCCGGGAGAAAGAAGGCATAAGGTGACAGGCCCTCTGGCAGAAATTACCTTCGTTGGTTCAGAAATTATAAAAAAAAGTGTGACTGAAGCGTGATGAATGCAGACTGCAGAATTCTGTAAAGGCAAAGAAGAGTTGGAATTGTATGCCAAAGGGAGTGAAACGGAGGGTGCTGCTTTGGTTGTTTACCTGACATTCAGTCCTGCTTCCTTATCTTGTAAAGTTGTAATTGTTTTCAGAGGGCGTCCGCCCCATCACAGTGGATGAATCATGGTATAGTTAAGGCTCGGTTCTCAACAGGAGTTCTCTGCCACCATGAGTATTCTGCAGTTGCAATTGCTGGTCAGCTTAGAAGGTGACTGTTTTCAGACCATGAATAGCAACCTTACAGACATTGTGAGTGCCTCGGGATTTCATCCTGGTCATGTTTTACTAAACCAGAGGCCTAGTAAGCAGGGCTCCGTCTAACAGAAAGACTTGAGAAGTCTGCCTGCGTCCTGGGTGATAGTAAGATGCTTCATCAACCGTTCCTTCTGCCCTCTTGTTACGGGGGACGAATAAAGCATTCTCATTTACACTACGGATGGTCAGGGTTTCCATTAATGGGAGGAAAACATAGGCGAATTCAAACAGAATTCGAGGTAGGAAATGATATAATGTAATACATATACAAATTTAAATTTATTATTATTAATGTTGAAACAGTCGTCCCCCAGGCAACAGTGTAGACCTCAGCTCACTGCAACGTCCACCTCCCAGGTTCAAGCGATTCTCCTGCCTCGACCTCCCAAGCAGCTGGGATTACAGGTCTGCGCGACCATGCCCAGCTAATTTTTTTATTTTTAGTATAGACGGGGTTTCACTACATTGGCCTGGCTGGTCTCAAAATCCTCGTCTCAAGTGATCTGCCCCCTCGGCCTCCCAGAGTGCTGGGATTACAATGAGCTGCCGTGCCCAGCGGTGGTCAATGTTTCTCCAAGATAATTCTGGCGAGCATGTGGAGCATGAATTTCAGGAGGAGTGGAGACGCCAGGGGACCACTTAGGAGGCCACTGTGGCACTCTTGGCAAGAGAGGGTGACGTCCTCCAGAAGATAAGCGCATCGAGCGGAGGGACTTTGTCCATCTTTGCTCTAGGCGAGGACTGGCAAATAGGTAGTGCATTTACTGAGTGAATTATTGAGTGAATATTTTGGGGGTAGGTAGTTTAAAGTGGAAGGGAGGTGTGGGTGGATGCCAGTACATTTCTGAGATAAGATAGATACGCTGTTGTGTTGGGACAGCAGACAAAAAAGATGACACCAGCTGTGAAATGGCCTCAATCTAGAGAACACCTGCAACAAAACGCACTCCCTGTGGCTAACGAGGATGGCTCAAATTTAACAGGGTCCAGAGGCTATGGCGCAGGTGAGGGAACATTCCGTACTCAGAAAACACCACCCATGACAAACGCTCTGTTCTGCAACGCTGGACCGGCAACCGGGGCCGAGATAAAGTCCAGCTAGAATTCCCCAGTCCGCCACCTAGTAACATCCAATCAACACGACGTGTAGTTGGGGCTTAAAAATCACCCAATCAGGGCTCAGCTGCCTCGTTCAATCAGGGCTCAGCTGTCTCGTCCAATCAGGACTCAGCTGCCTCGTCCAATCAGGGCTCAGCTGTCTCGTCCAATCAGGGCTCAGCTGCCTCGTCCAATCAGGGCTTAGCTGCCTCGTCCAATCAGGGCTCAGCTGCCTCGTCCAATCAGGGCTCAGCTGTCTCGTCCAATCAGGACTCAGCTGCCTCGTCCAATCAATCAGGGCTCAGCTGCCTCGTCCAATCAGGGCTCAGCTGCCTCGTCCAATCAGGACTCAGCTGCCTCGTCCAATCAGGGCTCAGCTGCGTCATCCAATCAGGGCTCAGCTGCCTCGTCCAATCAGGGCTCAGCTGTATCAACCAATTGGCACTAAGCAAGTCTGACTTCCACATTTGCTTAAGTGAAACTGACGGAGAATTAACACTGGGAAGATGGAGTCTTTCCATCTACAGGCTGGTTCTCAGAAAACAAAAGTTGTCTCTTTGGGCCTCGGCAGATGTCAGGCCTGCTTGACTTCACATGCAGGTGTCATCAGCATCTCTTAACATGGCCAAACTAAAGCCTTGTTTTCCTTTACCTCCAAACTTCCTCTCACTTCTTTTCCTTGGTAAATGGGCACTACTCTCTACGTCGTTGCTAAACTCTGAACCTGTGTTAACAGAAGACTGACATTTGTGGAGGCCTAACAAGAGTTTCTCATGCACTCATACGGAGGACGGGCATCATTCGTTTTTATGTTTTTGGTTTTTTTGGAAAGAGCGTCTCACTCTGTAGCCCAGGCTGGAGAGCAGGGGCGCGATCTCGGCTCACTACAGCCTCCGCCTCCCGGGTTCCAGCGATCCTCCTGCCTCCGCCTCCCGAGTAGCTGGCACTACAGGCAGGCAACACCACGCCGGGCTAACTTTTTGTATTTTTAGTAGAGTCGGCTTTCATCATGTTAGACAGGATGGTCTCGATCTCCTGACCTCGTCATCAGCCCGCCCAAAGTGCTGGCATTACAGGCGGGAGCAAACGCCCCCGGCCCACGTCATTAGTTTTAACCAGGATTGAGGTCCTTGCCAGAAAAGGACATCACAAGGCCAGAAGGGAAATTGACTGAAGAATGTGCACAACAAGTTAGAAGAATTGCTAGATGAAGTAAGTGGGCATGTCGTGCCTGGGTCCCTGGGCCTCCCTGGGGGTTCCGGATAGTGTGGGAGGAAAGCAGCAGGTGCCCGTGGAAGACGACAGTGCGGATGTGCTGCGGCTGCAGGGAGCGGGAGGGATTCAAGATACATATGTAAGTAAGAGCAGCGAGCAAGTCTAACATGTGAGAATGCTTAGGAAGAAAGTGTCGAGCACGAGGAAACAATGCCTACATGTGAACTCTAAAAAACAACTCAACAGCAACAGAAGTTTCACAAGGAACTCAGCGGACATCAGTACAATATATTGCACTGGAAAGACAGGCTGTGGCAGAGGAAGAATCATCGGGGCCCAATGATAAAATGAGTTTACTGAAGAGTGAAATGCTCATCAGGGTTAGAGACGTGCGAACCATTGGAGACTCTGGTAAGAGTCGTTTCACTGCAGTTCTAGGCGTCAGGTTTATACTGAGCAGACTGAGAAACCAGAGCAAGATGACGAATGGGCACGGAGTGAAAACACCCGTTTCAATCACGGTGGCTGGAATGGGAAGGAAAGAGACACCATGGTGGCTGCACACGAACGTGAAGCCGGGGAGATTTTTTAATATGAAGGACCTTAACATTTTAATGTATTATTTTATTTACTTTGAGATGGAGTCTTGCTCTGTTGTCCAGGCTGGAGTGCAGTAGTGCGATCTCAGCTCACTGCAAGCTCTGCTGCCTGGTTTCAAGTGATTCTTCTGCCTGAGCCTCCCAAGTAGCTGGGATTACAGGCTCCTGCCACCACGCCTGGCTCATCTTTTTGTGTGGTGTTACTAGAGACAGGGTTTCAGCATCTTGGCCAGGCTGGTCTTGAACTGCTGACCTCATGATCCACCCATCTCGGCCTCCCAAAGTGCTGGGATTACACGTGTGAGTCACAGTGCCCAGCTGAACCATTTAAAATAGTAATAAAAAGAAATCAGCAGAGAAGGAGAGGGTGAGGATGTAAGCCAGCAGGAATAATTGACAGTGCAAATTCCCCGTGAATGCAGGACATGATGGCCTGGGGGCCTTTGAAAAGCTAGCTCTGGACACTTGACGCTCTGGCCTCTAAAAGTGTAGCATAGAGAGCAGCGGCAGCAGCATTGATTGAGAGCTAGTTATAAACAGAATCTCAGGCGTTACCGCAGACCTATGGAATTTCCATTTTAACAAAATTCACAGATGACTCTGTATAAACATTAAAGCTTGTGTAGCACTGTTACAAGGGATATTTCTTCCGTTTTAGCAGACAAAAATGAAAAAAAAAAAAGGGATACAAATATAGGTACATTTATAAGTTAATGAAGTTAAGATGGTTTTCATTTGAGGGTACTTTGAAGTAGGAGGCGAAGTCATCACCTGAAGGTACAGAACGTAGGATTCGGTATCTCGAGAAAGTGAAGCCTTTTTGAAGCGGCTACTGTGAATCCTCTCAGGGAAATACAGGTGAGTGGGGTAGCGTTGAAGGCAGCGAGTCAGTCACCTCTCTTCTCTGTACTTGTTTGCTGGCCTCTAACATGAAGGGTTGGACTGAACTTCCCGAAAGTCCTATCTGGACCCAAAGTAACAAAGGCCATAATTATTTCACTCATCTTGCTCTTTCTCTCCTCTCTGAAGATGATACCAAGTTGATTTCCTTTGCAGAGGGGGCGGTGAGTACAGAACTGCCCCTTGGACCCACCCCTAGAACAGGGTGCCACGGCCACGGGGCCTCTTTGTTGCTCCAGGCAGGTGGATCAGGAGTGACAGCAGCATGAGCATTCCGGGCCTGGGGGTGGGCAGAGGAGTCCTGGACTGGGCACTGAAGGCCTACTCCGTATTTAGAATGGCACTCATCTTCACGGTGGTGTGATATTCTCTAGAAGCACCCGACAGTCTGTGTGGAGTGCATGAGATACATTGGAATCATCTGCAGTTGGAACTCTGCAGGAGGATGTTCCTTATGAAACAAAGGAGGCTGAGGGCATTGCTGAAATGTGGCTGAAGGGAAAGAGCGAGGAATCTAAGCTGACTATGGAAAGAAAAAAGGTAGGCACAGAAAGATCCATGGAGAGAAAATAAATGTTAAGGAAACGGAAGTTGCATTTCAGTAGAAAAGAGAGCAGATGAGGGATATGACGGTAGGCAGATGAATGTCCTCTCACCCTCCACGAAGACGTCTATGTCGGAATTCCTAAACCTGTGAATATGATACCTTACGTGGCAAAGGGGACTTTGCAGGTTGATTAATTTAAGGGCCTTGAGATGGAGTATTTATTTTGGATTATTTGGGTAGCTACAATGTAATCACAATGGTCCTTGTAAGTCAAAGACGGAGGTAAGAAGGTCGGAGTCAGAGATCTGAAGATGTCACACTGCTGTTTTGAAGGTGGAGGAAGGAGCCACAATCCAGCAATCCGGGCAAACTCTAAAAGCTCGAAAAGACGAGGGGACTGACTGTTCCTTAGAGACTCCACAAGAAACACAGCCCTGTCGACGCCGTTATATTAGCCCAGTGAAACCCATTTCTGACTTCTGAACCCTAGAAATGTAAGATAGTAAATTTGTGTTGTTTTAAGTCATTATATTTGTGGCAGATACAGGGAAAGAATGCAGATAGTAATAATGTGAACGATAATAGCAGCTAAAGTTTGTTGAGCATGTATATTCTTCTAAGATGTTGTCACAAGTGCTCTTGTAAGTTTTAACTTAATTTTTTTTTTTTGAGACTCAGTTTCACTCTTGATGCCCAGGCTGGAGTGCAATGGTGCCACCTCAGCTCACCACAGCCTTCGCCTCCTGAGGTCAACTGATTCTCCTGCCTCAGACTCCCCAGCAAGTAGGGTTACAGGCTTACACCACCATGCCCGGCTAATTTTGTATTTTCAGTAGAAATGGGGTTTCTCCATCTTGGTCAGGCTGGTCTCAAACTCCCGACCTCAGGTGATCTGCCCACCTCGGCCTCCCAAAGTGCTGGTATTACAGGCATGAGCCACTGTGCCAGGCCAATTGATTCTTACATATTTTTCATTGAATTCTTACCATAGTTCATTATTGATAATCAGAAACTGTATTAAATGTGTTATTTTATTTAATATTCACAAAGTCCTGTGAGCTGGCATCATTTTCACCCCGTTTTATGGATGATAAAACTGAAGCTTAAATCAATTAAATAGTCCAGCTCATGTCTCACAGTAGTAGAAAAGCTGAGGTTCAAACATGATTATTCTAATTCCAGAGTCTGTGTTCTTATAAACTACTCTACACTGGATTATATTTTTGGATTTATTACGTTGGCATAATACTGATGGATGTATTACTTTGGCCTAATACTGATACATGACAATGTCCAGAGCATGGCCATGTGTGTGAGTGACTAAACAGAGTGGAAATAAAGGTTCCTGGGAGAAGACAGATCAAAGGAATGAGAAGCTGGGTGATCTGCCCACATGGTCCCTGCAGTCACCAAGGGCGCAGAGAAGAAACCAGGCACCCGGTCTTCATTAAATTAGGAAGAGTTTTCTTGCTGAGAAATGTGAGACTGTGTTTTGTAAAGCAAAGCCTCCAAGGAACAGGGCTCTTCTTAGGGGCAAGGCGTTGATTTTTTTTTTTTTTTTTTTTTTTAGAAATGTGGTCTAGCTATATTGTCCAGGTTAGTCTGGAACTCCTGGCTCCAAGCAATCCTCCTACCTTGGCCTCCCAAAGTGTTCCGATTATAGGCACCAACCACTGCACCTGGCCAGAATAGGATTCTTTTGGTTTTTGTTTTTATTTTGATACAGGGTCTCCCTCTGTTGCCTAGGCTGGATTGCAGTGGTGTAATCACAGCTCACTAGAGCCTCAACCTCCCCAGGATCAAGCCATCCTCCCGTTTGAGCCTTCCAAGTAGCTGGGATTATAGGCGTTGGGATTATGTAGCTGGGATTTTATGCCACCACATCTGGCTAATTTTCGTATTTATTTTTTGTAGAGACAGGGTTTCCCCATGTTGCTACCTAGATGGGTCTGAAACTCCTGGGCTCAAGCAATCTGCTCACCTCGGTCTCCCATAATGCTAGGCATGAGCCACCCTGTTCAACCTAGAATGGGGTTTTTTAAATGCAGATAGAAATGCAATGATTTGGAAATAGGAATGTGGCCTCAGAAGGTTCTCACCCACTTCCTGATCCTGAGATTGAAGAATGTGTAGTTTCTAATTTAAATAGCAACGCATTAGGGAGATCTAGGCTTAAGTTAATGCAGGAACATTTGGATAAGTGGTTGAGGATAGTGGTTGTTAACATGCAAATGTGAGGTACAGAGAGTGGGGTTGAAATATGCAGAGAGACAAATTGCAAGTCGACATCACTGAAACAGAAGAGCAGAGGGGTACGGAGATGAAGGGGTAGAGAATCCGAGGGGCACAAATCCAGAGTGGCAACTGGGATAGAAGGAATAGAAGACAGTAAGTTTAGCTGATCAAATGTTTTCCAAGTAAATCAAACATTCCCCACAGTCCAAAAGATCCCACTGGAAGTAGAAAACTGAGTGGGAAAAGAGGTTAATTGAGAAATTAAGAGATTGAGACAGGTAGCTTCATCCTTGAGGTAAATCCTGCTGGATAGCTGTCAATCTCTGCGAAAAAGTCAGCATTACCTTCAGTTCAGGCAAATCCTGCTGGATATCTATCAATCTCTTAGAAAAAGTCAGCATTACCTTCAGTTCCGGCCTCTGGCAAAGTTTCAGCCTCTCACTACCCTTATTCTAAGGAACGGTCATAGGACAGGTCTTTGTGTTCTGAAATTCACTTCTCAGTGAAAGTTCCCACCAAAATTCATCTGGACTCCTCCAGTAATATCCGAAATAGTCTTATTTTCATCGTACTTCAGAACCATTCCTAATCCATTTTCCACATTATTTATGGAATTAACGTTGTAAAGTTCAAGTGTGATTGTAATCCTCTCTCGTTTGTAATGTTTCCTTATTACTGTGATCCTCTCTTGTTTATGTTTCATTATTTCCTTTTATAATGTTTCATTGTAATGGTTCACTATTGTTGTGATCCTCTCTTATTTATCATGTTTCATTATTTCCTCTTAACAATGGCAGAGAAATACACATTGGCATTTTTATTGCATCTTTTAATATGAACTGAAGCAATAAAGCAAATTTACTATCAATATTCCAAAGCACTCAGATGAATCAAGGAATGAACATAAGTGCAATACAGAAATAACATAAGCCTAAAAATTTATTTACTTACAGTTTCCCAGAATTCAACCTCAGTTGGGTTCTCAGTGCTGTCGGGAGATCTGTTGTGAGTTTTTGCCCGGGTGGAGTGCAGTGGCAGGATCTCAGCTCCCTTCAACCTTTGCCTCCTGGGCTGAAGTGATTCTTTTCCCTCAGCTTCCCGAGTAGCTGGGATTACAGGCGTCAGCCACCGCATGCAGCCCGTTAAGGGTTTCTAACCCACCCTGCTTTCCATTTCCACAGGCTATTTGTAAACTTTACTACCGTCCCAAATGTCCTATGACCCGCTTTCCCACACAGAAACTTTGCAAAGCTGCAGTGAGAAAATGGTGACCAGAAAATGTGGTTTTAATTTGCACTTTCCTGATGACATATGATGTGGAGACTTTTTATATGCTTATTTGCCATCTGGATATCTTCTTTGGTGAGTAGTCTGTTCAAATATTTTGCCTACTTTTTAATCAGGTTGTTTGTTCTTTCATTGTTAGGCATGAAGAGTTCTTGTGTATTTTGGGTACCAGTCCTTTATCAGACGTGTGTTGCAGATATTTCTCTGTGGCTTGTCTTCTGATTCTCTTGAGAGTGTGGTTGCAGGTTTGCAACTCCCACCTGAATGCTAAAACTGAAAAAAGCACGCTACTTTCTTCCCCAACCTCCTCCACTCTCCCCACCCCGCAAAAACACGATGAAACAGAGGCATTTTATTTTTACTGATTGTTTTTCACTGGAGACTGAGAATGGATAGCGCCTCATTTAATGGATCTGAAAGCATTCTTGGATATTCAGCAGTATTTCCTCTTCCTGGATGCATTCATAAGAATACTACATTTCTGAATTGTCTCCTTGGCTTCGTACTACTCACTGCATGATACAACACTTTGGAGGTTTACACGAAACAGGAATATGGCGTGAGGCTAGTCAACCAAATAGAAGAAAAACATAAAGACAGGAAATTGATCGATTTAAAGGAATGATGATGGCGAACATGAGAAAGGATGAAAATGCTTTGTTATTTTCCCTCATATTCTACGCCAGAGGCTGAATTAAACAAAAGGTCAGAGAGGAGTTGGCCTTGGAGATGCCGGGGATCGAACCCGGGGCCTCATACATGCGAAGCATGCGCTCTACCACTGAGCTACATCCCCTGGCGCAAGCCAGCTGCAGGGCAGAATTCCTGTCCTGTTAAAAACGCGAAGCATTTTACATTAATGCGCACTCGACCAGGGCGTGACCAACTCTGAGGATGAGCTCCACCTAAAATCTAACCCAGATCACACCCGCGTAACCTCCCGGGGCGCGGCTCGTCGGGACTGAGAGCGGAGCAGCTTCCACAGCGCCAGCGCCCTCCGGCCCTTGCCGGCGCAACTGAATCCCAGGCGGAAGGAATTAAGGGACCGGTGAAGTCCCTGGGGACAACGTTCTGCTAGCCGAAGGCGCGTGGAAAACGCAACCCAAATCCCCTGCCTCTGAGTACCTGAATGATGACACGGACCTTGAGCTGTCCTCCCACTGGCTCGACCCGGCTCCGAGCAGCACCTGCCCAGTAGATGGAAACCAGGGAATCGCGCGGGCCTTTTCCCGCACGCACCGTCCGGCCCTCCTGACCCCGCCGCGCGCTCTGGGAACTCTGGCTCCACCACGAATCCTAGACTGAAGAAGGTGAGTCCGCTTGTTTCCCTCTTTCCTTGATCCACCTGCCGGCTGTTTCCCCGCGCCGCGTCCTGAGTCTCCGGCAGGTGTCGCGCGGAAGAGCGAAGCGGGACGCACCGCCGCACAGACCGCACGACCGCACAGCCCGCACCGCCCGCACAGCCGCACAGCCCGCATGACCGCACCGCCCGCACCGCCGCACAGCCCGCACAGCCCGCTCAGCCCGCACCGCCGCACCGCCCACACGGCCCGCACCGCCACACAGCCCGCACCGCCCGCACCGCCGCACAGCCCGAACAGCCACACCGCCGCACCGCCCGCACAGCCACACCGCCGCACCGCCCGCACAGCCCGCACCGCCGCACCGCCCGCACAGCCCGCACCGCCGCACCGCCCGCACAGCCCGCTCCGTCCGCACCACCGCATCGCCCTCACAGCCGCACAGCCCGCACCGCCGCACCGCCCGCACAGCCCGCTCCGCCCGCACCGCCCGCACAGCCGCACCGCCCGCACAGCCCGCACCGCACGCACCACCCGCACAGCCTGCTCAGCCCGCACCACCGCATCGCCCTCACAGCCGCACAGCCCGCACCGCCGCACAGCCCGCACCGCCGCACCGCCCGCTCAGCCGCACAGCCCGCACCGCCCGCACAGCCCGCTCAGCTGCACAGCCCGAACCGCCGCACAGCCGCACCGCCGCACAGCCCGCACAGCCGCACCGCCGCACAGCCCGCACCGCCCGCACAGCCCGCACCGCCCGCACAGCCCGCACCGCCGCACAGCCGCATATCCTGCACCGCCCGCACCGCCCGCACAGCCCGCACCGCCGCACAGCCGCACCACCCGGACCGCACTGCAGCCTCCGCGGGCTCAGGTTTTGTCTCCTGCTTCAGAAGTTATACAGGACACAACAGCGACTCTTCAAACGGAAAATGACAACACTGAAGGCACGATCCATGAAGGAAGTCATTGATAACTTGCGCTTCATTAAAAACTTGAAAACTGGGCCTGCGAAACACACTCTCAAGAGAATCAGAAGACAAGCCACAGAGAAAACATCTGCAACACACGTCTGATAAAGGACTGGTACCCAAAATACACAAGAACCCTTCATGCCTAACAATGAAAGAACAAACAACCTGATTAAAAAGTAGGCAAAATATTTGAACAGACTACTCACCAAAGAACATATCCAGATGGCAAATAAGCATATGAAAAGTCTCCACATCATATGTCACCAGGAAAGTGCGAATTAAAACCACAGCGAGACCACCACACACTTTTTAGAATGGCAGAAACCCCAAAAGCTGAGGATGTGCGGCCCCGGGAACCCGCCTTCACTGCTGATGGGAATGCAAAATGACACAGCTGCTTTGAAAGACACTTTGGCAGTTCCTCACAAAACTCATCATACTCGCATCGCTCGGCCCACAGTCACGCTGCGTGGTATCTACCGAGAGGAGAGGAAAACATGTCTGCTCAAAAATCTGAACATGGCTTGTAATCCAAGCACTTTGGAGGCCAAGGCAGGCGGATCACCTGAGGTCGGGAGTTCAAGACCAGCCTGACCAACATGGTGAAACCCCGTCTTTATTGGAAAAACAAAAACAAAAACAACAAAACAACCTGCACATGGATGTTTATAGCAGCTTTATTCATAGTTGCCAAAACTTGTAAACCATGGAGACGTCTCAGTAGGTGAATGGTAAACTGTGGTACATTCAGGCAACCGAAGATTATACAGTGCTGAAAGAAATGAACCATGACACCATGAAAAGACCTGGAGGAAACTTACATGCATATTACTAAGTTAAATAAGCCAATCTGAAAAGGCAGTGTACTGTGATTCCAACTGTAAAGCAGTATGGAAAAGGTAAAGCTATGGAAACAGTAAAAATATTAGTGGTTTCCAGAGGTTAGGGGTAAAGGGTGAATAGGCGAGCACAGAGGATTTTTAGGGCAGTGAAAATGCGCTGTATAACACTGTACTGGTGGATATATATCATCATAGATTTGTCAAAACCCATCCATTACACAACACCAAGAGTGCACCGTACAGTCAACTATGGACTTTGGGCGAGAGTGGTGAGTCAGTGTAGGTTTATCAGTTGTAACAAATGTATCACTTTGCTGCAGGATATTGCTGGTGGAAGACGCTGTGCCTGTGTGAGGACAGGGATACACAGAACATTTCTGTACCTTCCACTCAGTTTTTCTATGAACCTAAAACTGCTCTAAAAAATAAAGACACAAAAGAAAAGAGAAGAAACCTTCATGAATTCAGGACAGTGACATGCAAGTGTGCAAGGTGTGCCATTCCATCTGCAGTCTCTGCCTGCTGCCTATGGACAGAGGAGGAGAAGGCAGAAAGAAGCTGTTTCCTGTTGTGTGCTGGTGAGGATGACTAAAGCTACAACTCCTCATAGAAAGTGTGAGAGACCCAGTACGGCTTGGCCAGTGCTGAGGACCCTGCTTCTAGGGTGTCAAAACCGCTGCTACAAAACAGGGTCACAATCCGGGTCCAAACCTCAGCCCTGGCTACTTGGGAGATAATTAAGATGTTTTAATGTCTTTTGCTCCCTCTGCTTTCACAGCGGCTTCCTTGAAACAGAGAACCCTGTTTCAATATTGTCTTTTTAAATGGCAGCGAGGCCAGGCGTGGTGGCTCATGCCTGGAATCCTCGCACTAGGAGGGTAAGGCGGGGTCGCTTGAGCCCGGGAGTTCAAGGTCAGCCTGGGTGACAAAGTGAGACTGTGCATCATCGCTACAAAAAAAGAAAAAGAGAGAGAGAGAGAAAAAAAAAAGAAAGAAAGAAGAAAAGAAAAAGAAGGAAGGAAGGAAAAAAAGAAAGAAAAGAAAGAAGAAAGAAAGAAAGAAAAGAAAGAGGAAAAAGGCAGGAAGGAAGAAAGAAAGAAGAGAAAACAACAGGAAAAGCTAGCAGGCCATGGTGGTGCATGCCTGTGGTCCCAGCTACCACGGAGGCTGATGTGGGAGGATCGCTGGAGCCCAGGAGGTGGAGGCGCAGTGAGCCACGATCGTACCACTGAGGCTGATCGTGCCACCAGCCTCAAAAACAAAACAAAACACACAAAACGATGGTGAGGATGCAGAGACGGTAGCAAATGACATGACCACTGACACGGAAACTTCACGCTGCAGGTGCTCCGGTGAGGGGAACATCTTATTATCACTGAACAATTTGAGAAGAAAACCTGGCTCTTGAGTAGATGATAAAAACAGGTGGCCTGCCTTACTTTATTGAATTGGAATACTACACAACACAGAAAATGAACTTGGCATCTGTTAACTTACTTTTTAAAAATTAAGGTCCACAGCAAAGCAGCAGAAAGCACAGAGCTCCCATAAGCCGCTGCCCTACAACCCGCTCCTTTTACACATGATGCATTCGTTTGCTAATGTTTTGTTGAGGATTTTTGCAGCCATGTTTATGACAGATATTGCACTGTGGCTTTCTTTTGTAATGTCTTTGCTTTCGTTGTTAGGATAATGCTGGCTTCATAGAATGAGCTGAGAATTATTCTCTCTGCTTCTATTTTCAGCAAGTTATGAAAAAATTGGCATCGTTTCTTCATAAAATGCTTCTGAGTGTTCACCAATGAACCTACCTGATCCTAATTCTGTTTTAGACAGTTATTGATCACCGATTCAATTTCTCTAATTGCAATAGGCCGATTTGGATTGTTCATTTCTTCCTGTGAAGCAATCAGTGTAGTTTCTCTTTCCTTTTCTTCTTCTTTGGAGACCATTTTAACATATAAAAGAACAAAAAGGCTGGGTGAGGTGGGCGGGCAGATCACTTGAGGTCAGGAGTTCGAGACCAGCCTGGCCAACACGGCGAAACCCCGTCTCCACCTAAAATACAAAAATTAGCCTGGCGTGGTGGCACGCACCTGTGCTCCCAGCTACTGGGGAGTCTGAGGCAGGAGAATCGCTTGAACCCAAGAGGCCGAGGTTGCAGTGAGCTGAGATCGCACCACTGCACTCCAGCCTGGGCAAGAGATCGAAATTCCATCTTAAAAAAAAAAAAAAGCAAAAAGGATATTATAAGGAATTCCCTTGTATTCACTACTCAGCTTTATTGTCAGCTGATGCCACTCTTGCTTCATAATCAGTGTTGTTTTCATGTGTAATGCTGTTCTTATGAGTGATTGATTAGAAGGAGGCGGAGGAGTTGTGTGACTTCAGAGCCCGGCTCATAAAAGACAGAGTAACTTGCTATGTAGCATCAGATAACTAATACATTGGTGTCCATTTATTTCCTGCTTAGCCTTTCTATCAATTTTTTAACATGGGTTTTTTGTTGCTTCTTTTTCTTTCTTGATATAGAACATTATATTATCAGAACATAAATGTGATTTTGCACTTTTTTTAAACCAAAAAAATTGTAGTTTTTTTCTATATTGATGCTACTTTTTTTCCTATACTATTGCTGCTTGTCCTGACTTTGGGTAAACAGATTCTTATTTTTTAAAATGTCTTTTTTTGATTTTTAATGTTTATGGGTATATAATAGGTGTACATATGTGATGTTTTGATACAGTCATACAACGTGTAATAATCATATCAGTGTAACTGGGGTATCCATCACCTCAAACATTTATCATTTATTTGTGCGAGGAGCATTCCGATTCCACTCTTTTTTTTTTTCTGAGACGGAGCCTCCCTCTGTCGCCAGGCTGGAGTGCCGTGGCCCAATCTCACTCGGCTCACTGCAACCGCCACCTCCCGGATTCAGGGGATTCTCCCGCCTCAGCCTCTCGAGTAGCTGGGATTACAGACACCTGCAAGCACACCCAGCTAATTTTTGGATTTTTGGTAAAGATGGGGTTTCACCATGTTGTCCAGGATGATCTCGATCTCTTGACGTCATGATCCACCCGCCTCGGCCTCCCAAAGTGCTGTGATTACAGCGTAGGCCATCACAGCCGCCCCCACTCTTTTAATTATTTAAAAAATACAAAAAATTATTATTGACTACAGTCACCCTATTGTGTTATCAAACTATATTCTGACCCATTAACCGTCCCTACTTCAGAGCCCCCTCCCTACTACCCGGCTTCTGCTAACCATTAATCTACTCTATCTCCATGACTTCTATGGTTTTAATTTCTAGCTCCCAGCTATGAGTGAGAATGTGCAAAATTGGTCTTTCTGTGCCGGGCTTATTTCATTTAACATAATGTACTCCGCTTCCATCCACATTATCACGAATGACAGGATTTCGTTCTTTTTTACAGCCGAATACTATTTCACAGTGCCTATGTACCACATTTTCTTTTTCCATTCATCCGCTGATGGACCCTTAGCTTGATTCCAAATCTTGGCTATTGTAAATAGTGCTGTGATGAACACAGAAGTGCAGACGTCTTTTCGATATGCGGATTTCCATTCTTTTGAATGTATACCTAGCAGTGAGATTGCCAGATCATGTGGTAGTTCTATTTTTAGTTTTTCAAAGAACCTTCCTAGTGTTCTCCATAGTGATTGTACTAATTTACATTCCCATCAACAGTGTACGAGCATGCCCCTTAGCCACATCTTCACCAGCGTTTGACATTCCCAGTCTTTTGGATAAAAGCCGTTTTAACTGGGGTAAGATAATATCTCATTATAGTTTTGATTTGTATTTCTCTGATGATTAATGATGTTGAGCATTTTTTTCATTTTTTAAGAGCACTCCAACATCTGCAGAACATTTTTAATATCCCTCATGGCCATTTGTATGTCTTCTTTTGAGAATTGTCTACTCAGATCTTTTGCCCATTTTTTCAATCAAATTGTTTGATTTTTTTTCAACATTGAGTTGTTTGAGCTCACTCTATATTCTGGCTATTACTCCCAAATTATTATTTTCAGTAAGATAACAAGACAATAACTGTGGTTTTAAATGTACACCATTTATCATGCTAAAGAAATTGTATTATCTTGCTATTTTTCTTAGCTGCCATATATAACAACAGAAATGACTATCAACTTTAAGAAGTGACTTTTGGCATTAATTATATAATTATAAAACACTAGAGTCTCTAAAGTAAGACAAAATCTGATTTCAATGTTGAGCTCAGTATTTACTCATCACTATTGTTAGAATTAAATTAGATAATCCATGGAAAGTGTATAGATGAACTATACCTCATGATGGGTGGTTATGTGTGTATTTGCATGTGCACATAATTTGTATGTATGCTATAATATATATTATCTATATGAATGTGTGTATGTGTATAGAAGCATTTGCTAATATCACCACATTTATTTTCTCTGATTGATAAATAAGTAGGAGACAGGTTCTGAAATATTTTCCTAAATAAGCCCAAATCAGAAAGTCAACATGGATGTCATCCGAGCACTTTGGGAGGCCAAGGTGAGCGGATCACAAGGCCAAGAGATCCAGACCATCCTGGCCAACATGGTGAAACCCCATCTCTACTAAAAAATACAAAAATTAGCTGGGCATGGCAGCGTGCGCCTGTCGTCCCAGCTACTCGGGAGGCTGAGGCCGGAGAACTGCTTGAACCCGGGAGGCGGAGATTGCAGTGAGCCGAGATCGCACCACTGCACTCCAGCCTGGTGCCTGGTGACACAGCAAGACTCTGTGTCAAAAAGAAAAAAAAAAAAAGGAAAAAGAAAGCAAACATTGAGTGAATTATCGTGAAAAATCTAAACAAATTTAATTCCTTCTGATAATCCGTAGGTCCGGCCTCAGGTTTTTCCACCCCAGCTCTCATCACCACGACCACTGATTTAGGGAAGAGGAACCTTGAAGAACCATATTCCCTTCTGTTCTTCCCCAGTTCCTTACTTATAGATAACAGTTTTCAGATATTTTAGAAGGTGTTTTACTTTTTTCCTCCGATGTTGGTAAATACTACTTTATTATAAGAGATTCTTGAAAAAATGAGGTTGTTAAAGCAAGTAGCAAAGTTGTCCTTCCACTCTGCACTGTGTAAAAGAAGTGAGGGCAGCTCTGGCGCAGGACGACCGTGTGTCTGAATTGAAAAGCCATCGTGCTCCGTAGATTTGCCCCTTCAGGATTTCTCTGTTTTGTTTTTTTTAAAGAAACAGGGTTTCATCATGGCCAGGATGGTCTCGATCTCTTGACCTTGTGATCCGCCCGCCTCGGCCTCCCAAAGTGCCGGGATTACAGGCATGAGCCACCACGCCCAGCCCTTCTGGTCCCCTTTAATGCCAAATTACAGAAATGATAGAAGCTACTTGACTCAACTTCTGGCAATTAATCTATGACATGTAATGGAGAGTCTTTGGTCAAACATGGTGAATGAAGAGCTGAAGCGGCGCTAAACAGAATGTGCAATGCCGACAACGGGGACTGAAAAGTCTTCTGTAAAACTCGGGAAAAAATGACCTGTACTATTATATTTATTTCCTGTCTAATTGACTTCTGTCTTTGGCATCTAAGGCAACACTTGAAATTAAAGGGAACCATTAAATTGTGTATGAGTATGTGTGAGTATGCTATAATGTTATAAGGAAAGAACCCATGATTTGAAGTCTTATCAATCATCTGAGTATATAATGTAATGCCCTTTAAAAGTTGGTGACATAGGGTAAATTTTGGAGCATATTTCATTATTCTTTCTATATCTGTAAAAACAGGACCATGTTGGCAGGGCATGGTGGCTAGCACCTGTAATTCCAGCACTCTGGGAGGCGTAGGCAGGCATATCACTTAAGGTCAGGAGTTGGAACTAGCCTGGCCAACATGGTGAAACTGAAAATACAAAAATCAGCCAGGTGTGCTGGTGCACACCTGTAGTCCCAGGTACTAGGGAGGCTGATTCGGGAGAATCACTTGAATCCAGGAGACGGAGGCTTCAGTGAGCGGAGATCGTGCCACTACGCTCCAGCCTAGGTGACAGAGTGAGATTCTGTCTAAAAAACAAAGCAAAACAAAACAAAAAACAGGACTATGTAGAAGGTAAAAGGGTTTTCATGCTATCAAAGAACATCACGCTTGGTGTGTACAATGATACTCCAACACACTCAAATTATATTCTAACATGCTTTCTTTGGGACTCCTTCCAAAACAGCACCCAGTGGGTTTCTATTTTCCCTTAGGACACAGATGGGTTAGACATATGCTACATAGGTTTTAGGGTTTTCTGAATACTGTCTATTGAGCATGGTTATGTTCTGCCAAGTCAAATCTTGGGTATCTCAGAAAAATTCTGTGATTTATGAGTAATCCCACATCTTCCCATTGATTAGATGTTTCGATAATGCTATTGAAAGAAAGATTGGACCTTGCCACAAAAATTCATTAAATAATTTTGGAGATACAGCTGGAGGCAGACAGGAAAAAAAATCTTTCACATTAGGAATATCCAAGTCCACTTTGAATACAGTTTGCTCCAGTCACAGTGGAAAGTAATCATTTACCAGGGACACTAAGATCACAAGTTAAAACCTGCTCCAATTTCCCACCCTACACATAGATACCTGCACACCTGTGGATGTGAAAACACCTTAATTGTCTCTCTGAGACCTGTCTTTTCTCTGTTTTCTAGTCTCACATTCCAGCAGTCTGACGAGCCTTTTGGACCAACCGAGAGACTTTTGCCAGACAAATGGGATCCCTCCAGGTTCCAAACTACTTCATGGGATGTCTCTGAATGTGAAAAGACATGTAAGGGCTGCGGAGAGCAAAAAGCAGATAGCAATAACCTCATCATGATTTCTGATAATTTCCTGGGATTTCCAAGTAGCTTCCAAGAACATTATGCTATCCAGAATGAATACAGAGCCAAGATCACTGTAGCTTACCATAAGGTTTCCCATGAATGCCACGAATGAGCTCCCAATCTACACATCACAATTAACCCTTTCAACTCTCATTCTAATGTTCCTCTCTTCCGTGGTTACATAATTAATAAGAATCCCAGTCAGGGATTCCTGCAGAGTTGCAGTCTCAGAGTTGTTGAACTGTGTTTGCCAAATACATTCACAAGACCGAATCTTAAATTTGCAGGCATCTTAAATTCATCATGTTTAAACCCAAGCTCCTCCTCCCTTCTGGCCCCACCCAGTGCCCACGAAGCAAAGAGAAAAACCTAACAACAAACAGGAGAGTATTCCTTTCCTGTAGTGTGACAAAGGGTACCGCCACCTACACCAGGAGGAAGACTGGGTTCCTATTTTGACGCGTATCCCCTTTTCTGCTTTTCAGACAAAGCCTGGCTCTATGTATTTGTCTGAGACACGGTCTCACTCTGTCGCTCAGAAGTGCAGTGGTAAAACCGCGTGCCACTGCAGGGTCCACCTTCCAGGGCTCAGGTGATCCTCTCACCTAAGCCTCCCAAGTACGTAGGACCATCGCATCGCACCACCACGCCCGGAAATTTATTATTATTATTATTATTGTAGAGACGGGGTTTTGCCATATTTGCCAGACTGGTCTCGAACTCCTGGCTGGGCTCAAGCGAGAACAAAAAACAGGACCACGTAAAAGGCCGCCCACCGCGGCCTCTCAAAGTCCCGGGATTAAAGGCGTGAGCCACCGCGCCCGGCCTCTCCCGTTTTTGCCTTCAAACAAAATCCCCAACACCAGGCACCTCCGATTGTTGGCTTCAGCCATTATTTCTCTGGCGTGACGGCTCAAATTCAAATGCCCAGAATGGAGCAACCTGAATTTAAATCTTTTTTTTTTTTTTTTTTTGGTGTATATAAAACGGTCGAGTGGAAAGCTGAGGCCTCATGCCCGGGCAGGGACTGGACCCCATAATTAAAAGTCTGATGTTGTACCGAGTAAGCCACCCGGGCTCACGACAGTAACCTGCACGTCAAAGCCTAAGTACAGAGGGTTGCGTTCAGTTATCGTCAACTTTGTGTTTCACTCCAAAGGAAAACAGCCGCTTGCAGAACCACGTCACATACTCAGACCAAAACAGCCAGCAAATCCTGTTTCTACACTTGGCAACCTACTCCCAGCACAGCCTTCTGGCTTTTATTTATTTATTTATTTAGAGACGCAGTCTCGCCCCGTCACCTAGGCTCGAGGGCAGTGGTGTGATCTCGGCTCACGGCAACCTCCAGCTCCGGAGTTCAAGCGATGCTCCTGCGTCAGCCTCCCGAGTAGCTGGGATTATAAGCACCCACCATGCCCGGCTCATTTTTGTATTTTTTTTTTTTTTTTAGCAGAGACGGGGTTTCTCCATGTCGGCCAGGCTGGTTTCGAACTCCTGACCTCCGCTGATCCGCCCGCCTCTGCCTCCCAAAGCGCTGGGATTACGGGCGTGGCCACCGCGCCGGCCCCATCTGGCTTTTCAACGAGCCACCAGCCTCTACTGTCTACTACACCCGAGACGAAACCCAGCCCGGCGGGTGGGCTCCGACGGGTCGGCCGTGGAAACAGCCCGAGGACGCTGTCAAAAGCCCACAGAGTTTGCGCGGAAAGGACGAAAGGTTTGGGCCGCTTCCTTTGAAACACACAAGACTAGTATGTTTTCGTACCTGGAGGACTCGGAGACACGGCGCGCGGCGTGGACCACGTCCTGCTTACCCCTGCGTCCGAATCCCGCGCCCGGAAGAGCCGTGCCCGCGCCCGCTTCTCTCCGCGTTGCTGACCGCAACCTCGCCTCGGCCTCTCGCCCACCGCCCACCCCTTCGGCCTTTCCCGCGGATCGGCGCCCCCAGCCACGGCCGCCTCCTCCTGGGCGACGACTTCCCAATGAGCCGGCCCGCTCCACGCAGCTGAACCCCGGGCTTCCGAGGTCTGCCAGATTGCCAGCCTAGCGCGTGTCTAAGTGATGTGGCGTGTACCCGGCCCGCCTAGCCCGCGCCCTCGGTCGCCGTCCCGAACTCGGATCTACGTTGACGGTCGCACAGCGCAGAGGGAGAGGACGGCAGCGCGGGCCTGAGACTTCCCCGGCGCGCGGCGTCAGCTCGCTGCAGACACGGCTCCGCAGCCGCACGCCCGCGCCCTGCGCTCTCCCGAGTCCGCAGGGATCCGCCTGCAGCCGGCTGCGCCTCGCCCCTCCTCCCGCCCGGCCCTCAGACCCGAGCTTCGCGGGGGACACCGCTGCCGGCGCACGGCGCCGCCGCCCCGGGTCCGCGGGACGCGCACGGCCGCTGCGCACTTCAGGCCGGGCTCTGCGAGTGCCGACGCTTCCGCTGCACACCCTCGGGAGGGCCTGCGTCTCCCCCAAGCGTCACTTCACGTGTCCCCTTCGGTTCTCCTTCCGTGCTGCCCTGGGGGTCCTCGGGCAGCAGAAGCCGACGGACAGGGGCAACTTGAAGACGCAAGAAGACGCGTCATTCCTGGGGCCGTGGGGATGGAACTGCCCGCCAGGGAGTCGGCTGTGGAGCGGACCTGGGAGCAAGCTGACCGGGAGCAGGATGTGTGAATCCCCGCGTGCAAAATCAGCCTCAGGCCAAGTTGTGTTTTGTTTTCCAGAAATACCTGTCAGTGCCTTTCCAGCCTCCTGCAACCCTCGCTTCAAAGGCCTTTCCCTGGACGTGGGAAAAGCCGGAGCTCCGCATGGAAGCTCTCTGCAGGATTCCAGCTTTTTCACTTTTTGTCCCCCGCGTTGATACTTAATTAGCATCCAAACGGATACAAAAATGGAGCTGATTTTCCTACATTCCTCCAGTGTAGGACTGTGCTTAGAAACAAAGTCGTTCTTCTGTCTTACCGTTTTTACTGGCCCTTGTTTATACCACTAGTGTTTATTCTAGGAAACTCAAGACTTAGGCATCTGTCTGTTCTTAAACTGTTCCCCACCGGCCATCACACAGACACACACACATGCACACAACACACACATATACACGCATACACACACACACACATACAGACACACGCACACATACACATACGCATACACACACACACAACACACGTACACAGACACAGACACACCCACACACACGCATCCACGTACATGCACATGCACACACACGTACAACGGACACACACATGCACACGCACATGTGCACACACGCACACAAGTACACACTACACATGCCACGCATGCGTGCACCTGTATGCACCCGCACACACGTGTGCACGTGCACGCGTACACACATTGCATGTGTGCACACACGTACATGCATATGCACACACATGCACACACGTACACACATGCGCACACGCACACACGTGCTCGCACACATGCACACGTAGGGGCACACACATGCACACGTACACATTCACACGCATGCACGCACACATGCACACACAGACATGCACGCACATACACATGCACACACAGGCACACAACATACACACATACACGTACACACACATACACATACACACACACACACACATACACTGCCCCTCTGGCTGCATCTACTGCAGGGATCTTTGGTGCGTTAACTCATGAATTCTGCTTTATGATTGTACAACTCTAAACACAAGAAACTTGATTTTTCAGGGGGCAAGTGTAAGAAATGTAGTAGAGAAGAAATTTTAACCCATTACCCACTAATACTCTTGAAATTTTATTTCAACTAAGTGTTTTCCATCACACAGCATGTCGAAACCTTCAATGAAAGTCTATTTACTATCTAGCAGACTAATCACTGTGCCAAAATCTGGCGTCGACAAGAAACCTTGGACACTTGAAGCCTACGCCCCTACCAAATCGAACTCTCCCTGCAGGCTGATAGCATCTGGCCCTTAAACTTCCAAATGGGTTTTCAAAGTTCGCATTGGCAAGCTCCGCATTCCTTAAGAGAAGCGATTGGGGTTATCCAAGTTCTTCCAATGATTCACCCAAGAAGACCCAAGATCCACCTCAGTGGAGCCCCGCAATGAAAGAGGAGGGGTTGGCTGAGGGAAAAAGGGGAGGTGCCAGGGATTGAACCAGGGACCTCGTGCGTGCAAAGCACATGCTCTACCACTGAGCTACACCCCCTGACCGTCAACTGCCTGGGTTCTTTTATAAAATGTTATTGCTGTGTTTCTTGTTGCTTTTGTTTTGTTATAGTTTTTTAACTTAAGAGTTAGCTGCAGAAAGTCCACTGAATTAAATTTCATTATCTCTGAAGTGACAAGACTGGATGCTGTGTGTTGACATCACTGGACGAGTAACAGATTGCAGCCTGAATGGCACCGTTTTTCGTTCTAGGACCTTCCCATTCCTGTTAGCTCGCTCCAAGGCCCACTTGCCAGCGACTTGGTGAGAGTTGCTCGCCTCCACAAGGAAAGTCCTGAGAAAATCTCAAGTCCCCAACATGTACAGAGCGATACTGACTCAGAAAAAAGTGCTTTTCAGCCTGGAGGCCGCCGTCGGTCTTCGTTGAATCAGGAAGTTTAACTTCACACCGTGCTGGGTGGGAGCCAACGTCCCTTTTACAGCTTTTTCGTGCGTTCTGAGACTGTCCTGCTCTGATTCCACACCCCAGCTCTATTTCTCGCTTGACGATTATTATATACACAAAGGGGTTTTTAAACAGTGGCTTCAAAACTCCATCAACTTAATTTTTTCTTTTCTTTTTTTTTAAATTTTTTTTATTTCTGTTTTGAGACGGAGTCTCACTCTGTCGCCCAAGCTGGAGTGCGGTGGTGCGATCTCGGCTCACTGCAACCTCCACCTCCCAGATTCAAGCCATTCTCCTGCCTCAGCCTCCCAAGTAGCGGGAGCTACAGGCACATGCCACCACGCCCGGCTATTTTTTATATTTTTAGCAGAGACGGGGTTTCACCATCTTGGCCAGGATGGTCTTGAACCCCTGACCCCATGATCCACCCACTTCGGCCTCCCAAAGTGCTGAGATTACAGGCCTGAGCCACCACGCCCTGCCACAGGCAAGATTATCAAGGTGGACTCTAATCCAATCTGACTGATGTCCTTGGAAGAAGAGAGAAATTTTTACACAGAGACACGGTGAGAATGCCATGTGACCAGAGGGGCAGAGATTAGAGTGATGCTCCTCCGAGCAGAGAATGCCACATACTGGTGGCCAGCACCAGAAGCCAAGGCTAAGAAGGATTTCTTTTCAGTCTCACCGCCTTGCCTGGACCTGCATTCCCTGAGCAGCTCTCCGAGCACTGGTCTTAGCATTCCCTGGCACAGCCGTTTATGTTTTTCTGGGAGCACTGTAGACAGAAAAGTAGGAAGTTAATTATTTAAGAAAATATTTCTACCTGCGATTGTCTTTGGTAGTGGATAAAAGCTGCCATTCGGGAATTCCCTAGGAGCAGTCCTTGGAGGGCCCGTCATTATGAAAGACCCCCGTAGCGCTAAAGGGATCTTTCGGTCCACAGTGCAACTTGAGGGTTTCAAAAACAATAGAGTTGAATAGAGTAGACCTTGACCTCGGTTTAAATCATAGAACACTAGCAGATAATAGTGACAGCCAGTTATAAAGTACAGTATAAGCAATGGCTCTTGGGGGGTGTAGCTCAGCGGTAGAGCGCGTGCTTAGCATGCACGAGGCCCTGGGTTCGACCCCCGGCACCTCCATTTGTTGTGTTTACCAAACAGTGCAGAGCAGAGCCCTTAGCCACGAGGCAGCCACAATTCAACTTCAGTGAAGGAGGTTAACTGAATGTACCAATCTACTCTCTCATAAGTAGCCTAGGGTCTGCTTTTTGGGTGGTATGTCTAAATACTGCTGCACTGAAGCATCCAGATTAGGAAGAACCGAGGCCCTGGGAATTAAAATGAATAGCAGTAGCCCCCTTCATCCTTTGTTTCTTACCCACAGTCAACCGCGATCTGAAATCACGACATGAAAAATTCCAGAAATAAACAATTCTTAAGTTTTCCATTTCCCTGTTCTGAGCAGCATGATGAAATCTCACCTCATCTGCTCCGCCCTGCCTGGGAAGTAAATCGCCTCTTTGTCTAGCACATTCACACCATGTAGTGAGCTCCCACTGGTCAGTCACTCGGCAGCCATCTAAGTTTCTGACCCACTGTCTTCATGCTGCTTGTGTTCAGATAACCCTTATCTTACTTCATAAAGGCCCCAAGGTGCAAGAGCAGTGATACTGGCAATGTGCGTGTGCCAAAGAGAAGCCCCCGTGTGCTGCCTTTGAGTGAAA
Organism: Cheracebus regulus; assembly: GCA_963574635.1. Classification (NCBI taxonomy): domain Eukaryota; kingdom Metazoa; phylum Chordata; class Mammalia; order Primates; family Pitheciidae; genus Cheracebus; species Cheracebus regulus. The sequence continues at coordinate 39,110 of CAUYQU010026600.1, read as the reverse complement.
ATGGGAACGTCCTCTACTGCATAAGGAAAGAGAAAAAAACTTGTATCCGAGGTTGCTAAAAATAAATCTTCTATCTGTGAAATTGTAAAGAAGGGAAGAGAAATTTGTGCTAGTTTTGCAAAAGTTACTGCTACAGTGTGTGCTAAGTGCACAGTTAATGTGGAAAAGGCAGTGAATTTGTGGGTAAAAGACGTAAACAGAACACTTCTTCCGCTTGAAGGCAACATGTTACACCAGAAAACAAGAAGCCCATATGAAGACCTCAGCAAGGGAGCCTCTGAAATGATTGACACCACCCCACAGACTGCATGTACAGTTTCAGGAATCGCTCAGGACTGAAAAATATAAAAATCACTGCAGAGGCTGCATCTGCCAATAAAGAAATCACATTTCATCAATCCAATGATTACATGCTAAAGCATTCAGAAGAAGATAAGGCTACATGTGTTATTCTACATTATGCTATTGAATTCCAAATAGTAAATTTAACTTGACCAAAAACGTGAACCTGGCCAGGTGTGGTAGCTCACACCTGTAATCCTAGCACTGTGGGAGGCCAAGGCAGGTGAATCACCTGAGGTCAGGAGTTTGAGACCAACCTGGACAACATGGTGAAAACCTGTCTCTACTAAAAATACAAAACATGAGCTGGTGTGTTGGTGCACGCCTACAGTCCCGGCTACCGGGAGGCTGAGGCTGCCGTGGCCAGCACACTCCAGCCTGGGCAACACAGACTCTGCCGCAAAAAAAAAAAAAAGACAGTTAACCTGTACACATGTCCCTACATGCTCTAGATATGACTTACGTTTGTGGTCATTATTAAACCAGCTGTAGTGTAACCTGGTCGCAATAACAGCCCTGGAAAGAGAAGTTGGAAGCCAGCGCTTACAGGGGCGAGAGAGCTGAGGCCGCTTCGGGACTCAGGATGCAGTCAGCATCCAGCAAATGCACCTGGGAACCGCACAGGCAGGGACAGTCACCCTGTTTCAACACAACCAAGTTCCAGGAGCCGTGCTACTATGAGTAATAACAATGTTGCTATCTTTTGCTCACCGTAGAAAAGGTAGAATTCGCCAGAAACAGTGTGTTTGACAATACATAACATGAAGAGATCGTTTCTGGACTGAAAAGGATGAATGGGTGCTGGAAGGCTACAAAAAAGGTTTCTGGGTATCAATTAGGCTGTAAACAAATATGTAGGTACCCATTGTTCTAAATCTTTATTGATACGAAACTAGATCCTCACAGGATTCCCTAAATGTTGTAAAACATTTTTTAATCAAAGTATTCACGTTAGCCAGGTGCGGGGGCGCACACCTATAGTCCCAGCTACTCGGGAGGCTGAGGTGGGAGAATCGCTTGAACCCAGGAGGCAGAGGTTGCAGTGAGCCGAGACACAGACGCCGCACTCCAGCCTGAGCTACAGAATGATACCCTGTCAAAAAAAAAACTTATTCACATTGACAGGGCCCCAGAAAACCCGATGTGTTCGTCTGGGTTACGTGACATCCTGGGGGGGCTCTGCCCAATTTAATTCTGTGAGCCTCGGCATCATTCAAACAGCTGTCACCACAGAAGAAGGAACACAGAAAATAATAATGGAACTGATTTACACAGGCTCTTTTCACATCAACATGTACCACCACGATAATGAGACTGTTAAGTTTGTCTTACATTGTTCCCTGTTGTTGAAAAAAAGGAAAAACAGAAAACAAGAGGCTCATGAACGTCTTCCTTCTCATTATTTCTGGTACACGTTTTACTCTTTTTTTTGAGACAGAATCTGGCTCTTTTTGCCCAGGCTGGAGTGCAATGGCACTATCTTGGCTCACTGCAACCTCCGCCTCCTGGGGTGAAGACATTCTCTTGCCTCAGCCTCCCGAGTAGCTGGGATGACAGGCACGCGCCACTATGCCCGGCCAATTTTTGTATCTTTACTACAACATGGTTTCTTCATGTTGGCCAGGCTAGTCTCAAACTCTCGACCTCAGATCTGCTCGCCTTAGCCTCCCAAAGTGCTGGGATTACAGGCATAAGCCACCACCCCCGGCCAAGTTTTAGATTTTTTAAATTTACAACTATCTTCAGATTTACAGAAAAGTTCCCAAACACAGAGTTTCATATTCTCCACCTAGATTCTTCTAATCTTTTTATATTTTTAATGTGCATAGTGGTTATCTTTTACTGGGCATTAATTACCAATTAGAATACGAAAGGATTAAGCAAAAATCATGTTCCTTAAGGAGAGATGCCAGGACAAAGAAGGCCATGGGCAGGAATCAGGGACCTCCTCTACACGGGCTCTCCCCCTTGGGCAGGAATCAGGACCCTCCTCTACACGGGCTTTCCCTCATGGGCAGGAATCAGGACCCTCCTCTACACGGGCCTTCCCCCATGGGCAGGAATCAGGGACCTCCTCTACACGGGCTTTCCCCCATGGGCAGGAATCAGGGACCTCCTCTACACGGGCTTTCCCTCATGGGCAGGAATCAGGGACCTCCTCTACACGGGCCTTCCCCCATGGGCAGGAATCAGGGACCTCCTCTACACGGGCCTTCCCCCATGGGCAGGAATCAGGGACCTCCTCTACACGGGCTCTCCTCCATGGGCAGGAATCAGGACCCTCCTCTACACGGGCTCTCCCCCATGGGCAGGAATCAGGACCCTCCTCTACATGGGCCTTCCCCCCAGGGATATTTTCATAGCTATTCATATTTTAGCTCTTTCTAAGAATGGGAGAAGCTGAGAAACACACGAGCTGCCAGCACCATAGAAACCCCGTCAAGTGGAACATACGTTCTGTTCATGTCTTTCACCCACAAATTTACTGCCTTTTCCACACACTTACAACGCACTGTGGCAGTAACTTTTGCAAAACTAGCACGAATGTCTTTACCCTTCTTTACAATCTCATGAATAGAAGTTTTTTGTTTTTTTTTTTAGACAGAGTCTCTCTGTTGCCGGGCTGGAGTGCACGGGCGCAATCTCAGCTCACTGTAACTTCCGCCTCCTGGGTTCAAGCAATTCTCCTGCCTCAACCTCCCGAGTAGCTAGGACTACAGGCATGCGTCACCATGCCCAGCTAATTTTTGTATTTTTCAGTAGAGATGGGGCTTCACTGTGTTGGCCAGGATGGTCTCGATCTCTTGACCTCGTGATCCACCCACCTCAGCCTCCCAAAGTGCTGGGATTACAAACGTGAGCCACTGCGCCCAGCCCATGGCTAGAGGACTTATTCTTACCATAGCTCTTGGCAATCTTGGGTATGAATTATTTTTCTGATTAAGTAGAGAACTTTCCCCTTTTACAGGCAGCACTTGACGGCCTCTCTTTGGCGTACCCAAATTGTCTCCTGTCTTCCTCTCATCTTAATATCTCTGTGAACATAATAATCAACAGCAGGAAGGCATCAAGGACTGAATGAGAAGGCAGAAGGACAGGGCATTTCCTCAGTGCTTATTCTACGGGTCTCCTCCCTTCACTTCAGTCTTCACAACTCCTACCATCAAAACATTGGTCTAACGATGCAGACAGATGGCCACAGATACCAACTATTTCTAGGTAAGTGGGTAGATGGACATTGGACAACAGAACGATGGCTTTCAATGAACTCCAGCTGCATCAAACATTCAGGGTCATATTGACCACAGTCAGAACTCCACCTTGGATTCTGCAAGTAGGATTCCAACTTGCCCTTGAGAAACCCAGTCAATTTTAGTCCCTTCAAAACTCAAACTTCCCTACACCTGGTAGTAAATGTACCTCAACTATCACCTGGAAAAGACATGATCCAGCTTAAGAGCACTAAATCCCGGATATGGGAAACATTAAAACCAATACAAGTGCATAAAACAGGCTGGGTGTGGTGGCTCATGCCTGTAATCCCAGTACTTTGGGAGGCTGACGCGGGCGGATCACGAGGTCAGGAGTTCAAGACCAGCCTGGCTAACATGGTGAAACCCCATATCTACTAAAAACACAAAAATTAGCTGGGTGTGATAGTGCACGCCTGTAATCTCTGCTAATCATGAGGCTGAGGCAGAGAATCGCTTGAACCCGGGAGGCGGAGGTTGCAGTGAGCCGAGACTGTGCCGTTGCACTCCAGCCTGCTAGACAGAGCAAGACTCTGTGTCAAAAAAAAAACCAAAAAGGGCATAAAACAAACCAAAAAAAAGTGGAAATGCCCATTCCCAATTCCTCTAGTTTAGGGAGGAGCAATATACAGCCCCTAAAATGAAGAACACAAGATGTTCAGGTAATGTCAATTACATGAAAGCTCATCTATACTAAAAACGTGAGACACATTTTTGTTCCCTCAGCTTTTGTCTGTTGTACTTTGGGAGCCTTAGAAGTGGATGATCAGTGCTTGGTGTGCGCTGCAGAAGAAGGCGCTGTCCCCAAGGCTTCCTGCCGTTCGTTAATGAAACCAGGGAAGAAGGCAAGAAAGGGGAGGGAGACACAGTACTACACACTTGCCCTATTTCAAGAGTTTGTGGTTTCTTACGTCTTTTAGCCCACCAGTCTTTTAGACAACATTGAAAGTCACACAAAATAGTCCTAGACTTTTGTGTAAATCAACTCACCATGGACTTATCGGGGTCCCACTCTAGCCAAAGTACATGGGGTTTTAGATCTTTAATCCAAGTTCTGATTGACCTGTTTTGGCCACGGGGCTCTCAGTTTAAACTTAAGTTTGGAAGCCCCCAAATTCCACAACAGATACCACAACCATTTTTTTCCACCCTCAGAGAAAAGTTAGGGGTACGCTGATCTTGGCTACCTCCTCACTCATTCAACTCTTAGGTAATTCAGTTAATTTTTTGGTCGAGGATTAAGTCGTTAAAACTTCTAATAGATCAATAAATTAGGTAGACAAACTGCACATTGGAAAGCTTGCATAGAGTTTAATTATTGTTATTGACAAAGTAGTCACTGATATTGGTGGCTTCAAAGAAAACAGAAGGAAAGCCATTGTGGCTGTGGTGGGACCTATTTGAATGAGAAGTGGGGTCTGCTGCAGTTTTGAGCTTGGGTACCTAAGTTTTGGCTAGGAGTGACTCCTAGCACACTAGCTCATAAGGAAAAGCAGAGCATGAAAATATATAGGTTAGGGTTCATGCCTGTAATCTTAGCACTTTGAGAGGCTGAGGCCAGTGGACCACCTGAGGTGAGGAGTTCGAGACCAGCCTGGCCAACATGATGAAACCCCCATCTCTACTAAAAATACAAAAATTAGCCGGGAGTGGTGGCGGGCACCTGGAACCCCAGCTACTCGGGAGGCTGAGGCAGGAGAATTGCTTGAATCTGGGAGGGGGAGGTTGCAGTGAGCCGAGGTCACACCACGGCACTCCAGCCTGGGGAACAAAGCGAGACTGTGTCTCAAAAATAAACAGATAAATAATTTTAAAGGTATGTATGTTATATATACATATATTAAATATGTTATATATGCATATATTAAATATATGTGTGTGTGTTAGGCAGTAACCAAATATATTTTAATTGAAGACATTTCAAAAATCAAAATGTCTTTAACCCTGAATAACTTGTTAGAAAATTAAACTTTCAATTTGATGGTCCAGCGTTTGAGTTCTTTTTCAGACTCGGATAGTGTTTTTGTTTCCCTCACTCAGTTCTAACAGAACCCTAGTAAAACCCAGCTTTCTCCCGGAGGAACTTGGCTATGTTTCATTATCTTTGCACATCATTTTTTTGGCTCAACAGAAGTAAGAAAAGCCAGTGTAACTCTATGACTTCAGGCTGTCTATTCGGTTCTACTGGCAGAGAGATCATCTATTTGCAGTTCTTTTGTGTCTAGAATGTAGTTATAAGGTAAAAGTACTGTGTGAAACATTTACCTGGATTTGTTATCTTTTTAAATTCTGATACTATTCATTTGAAATAATTTTTTTTCTAGTTGTTTTCAAATTTAAAGTACTTTTTCCTGTATGCTTTTTAGTTTTCTTTTTAAATTTCACTGTGTAAAGAAAGCATTAACATGATTCCAAGAAACAAAACTACACAGAGAAGTGTCACTCAAGACATTTTCTAGCTGCTGGAGATTGTTATATGTTGGGACCCCCTCAGGTGGAGGAATGGGAGTGCCCTTCAGGCCCCTTCTAGAGAGCCAAATTTGGGGTGGGCTGACAAGACTGGAACAGTGATATTTTTGTGTGGCATCGAATTACTCTTCTCTTGTATCTGCAAGATAGCATGAGCAACCTGGAGATTCCAGAAAGAGAGTCATATTAAAGGATCTATTTACTAAATTTGAGATTCTCAAAACTCACAAGCAAAGAGAAAGATGAAATTAGAATGTTTAGGGAAAGAGGGTTGTAGCAGAGGGGGTGTAGCTCAGTGGTAGAGCGCGTGCTTAGCATGCACGAGGCCCCAGGTTCAATCCCTGGCATCTCCAATTGTAGTATTCCGTCATGTGTCATTGCAAATGAAAATACAGGTTTTCCTGTGGTTTCTTAAAACCCATTTTAATATACAAGAAGATAATCTGTGCTAATTTACTGTTCTAAAAAATGTGCTACATAATGTTTTATTTTTATTTTTTTGAGACCGAGTTTCACTCTTATTGCCCAGGCTGGAGTGCAATGGCTCGATCTCTGCTCACCCAGCAACCTCCACCTCCCGGGTTCAAGCGATTCTCCTTCCTCAGCCTCCCGAGGAACTGGAGTTACAGGCATGAGTCACTGCGTCTGGCTAATTTTGCATTTTTCGTAGAGATGGGGTTTCTCCATGTTGGCCAGGCTGGTCTTAAACTCCCGACCTCAGGTGATCCGCCCGCCTCAGCCTCCCACAGTGCTGGGATTACAGGTGTGAGCCACCTCGCCCGGCCTCACATTTTATTTTTTATTTGTATTTTAAATTTTAAATTGATAAGTAAAATTATGTTTTTTTCATGTACAACATGCTATTTTGAGATCCATGCATTGTGGAGTGGCTAAGTCGAGCTAATCGCCATATACATTACGTCACATAGTTATCCATTTTGTAGTGACAGCTTAAAACTTCATCATTTTTCAACACATTGCATTGTTTTTTGGTTTTGTTTTTGGTTTTTTAAACTTTTTATTGTTCCCATCCAGGGTTCTGATGTATTGTTTTTAACTATAGTCATCATGTTGTACAATCAACTTATTGAACTTCTTCCTAACTGTAATTTTGTATTCTTTTACCAACATCTTCCCAATGCTTCCCCCTTGTTGACATTTTTGTCATTCACTCACTCTCTCCAGCCACTCTGAGTCATCACTGCTATGCTGGCTACGTCTTGTATTTCACAAAACTTTAGTGGGAAAAATTAGAGTTCTGAAAGCAGAAAAATCACCTTAGCTTGAAAAGGCTCTCCTTAGACACTTCACCACACTTTAATTTCATCTTTCATGCACCTCGGACTATCATCAGTAATTAGTTCCAGAGGGTTTCTTCTTGGATTTGACGGAAAGTTTAGTATGAATATTAGGAGCCAGAGCATTTTTAAAAAGCCAGCCTGCTCGAGTACTTTGGAAAAGCAACATCCTGTGGGGTGAAGAATGCTGTAATGAAAACCAAGACCTTGTCACACACGTATGGAGCCCAAAGCCCAGGGAGCTGCACTGGTCACAGGTCCATGCGGCTGGCCCTGAGGACGGGTGCAGGAGGGATCACCCCAAACCAAGAAACAAGCCACTTCCTTGTTTTTTTCTCTTTCTTTCTTTTTTTTTTCTTTTCAACGGAGTCCTGCTCTGTCGCCCAGGCTGGAGTGCAATGGCACGATCAGCTCACTACAGCCTCTGACTCCAACTCCCGAGTCTAAGCCATTCTCTTGCATCAGCCTCCCCAGTAACTGGGATTACAGACGACCGCCACAACACCCGGCTAATTTTCTTTGTATTGTTAGTAGAGATGGGGTTTCTGCATGTTGGTCAGGCTGGTCTCGAACCCCTGACCTCAGGTGATCCGCCCACCTCAGCCTCCCAAAGTGCTAGGATTACAGGCGTGAGCCACCGCGCCCGGCCCACTTTCTTGGTTCTTTACCTTCTAAAAGATGGAAAAGTAGATGTTCAACAATGCCAGTTCGGACTGAGGAGGAAGGAGACGCTTGTTCCCCACAAAGACTGCTACCCCATCCTGCCGGGTTTGCACCTCAGAGTGAAAGAAGAGTGCAGAAACACTCCTTTGTCTTCTACCTGTCCTGAGCTCAGCCTCCGGATATTGTTGAGAGCATCACGCTTTGAAAAGGCCGCAGGAAGGGCGCGGTGGCTCCTGCCTGCAATCCCAGCACGTTGGGAGGCCGAGGTCGGTGGATCACGATGTCAGGAGTTTGAGACCATCCAGGCCAACACAGTGAAACCCCGTCTCTACTCGAAATACAAAAAAATTAGCTGGGCGCAGTGGCAGGCCCCTGTGGTCCCAGCGACTCGGGAGGCCGAGGCAGGAGAATCGCTTGAACCCAGGAGGCGGAGGCTGCAGTGAGCCAGATCGCACCATTGCACTCCAGCCTGGGCCACAGCAAGACTCCAATTAAAAAAAAAAAAAAAGACTGCAAAAGAAGGAAATGGAGTGGGAGTCCTAAGGTTTATGGAGACACCAAAGGAGGGCCCAGACACACCACCACATGAGCAGGGGGCAAAGACACACCGCCTGCACTGAGTTCGGACGATCGCCTTATGTGTGTGGGATGTTTTTACCTTTTCCCTACTGGTAGTCTAAATCTGTAGTCCTAACAACAACGGATGAATCAACATAAATTTGATCACACAATCCAGTTGATGAGAGAAAATAGTTTTTGTGTTTCACCTAAACCAGGAGAAAATATTATAGAGGGAGACGTGAATGCAAAGCAATAGGTTTGAGGGAAAGATAAAGGCTATTCTGTCTGTTGAAGGCCATTGATGTGGACTAGACTCCTGCACTAAGCCTAATAGACCAAACTAATACAGAGTCGAAATACAGTAGCTGAGCTTTAATTAACTGCTGGACGCTCTGTAACCAATTAACCAATTAAGCTGTCACCTCGACCGTACTTGAGTTTTCCATAAATACTGTTAGGCCATTTTATTGATTGGCATTCTCTGAACCTGCTCTGGTTTGCGGCGTTGCCTGATTCTTCAATCACGTTTGTTTTGTTTTTCTTTGCTCAAATAAGCCCAGTTACAATTTAAACTTGTCTAAGGATATTTCCATGAAACATAGAAAAAGGACACTGGTCACAGAAAAGAGGATTGGTCTGGTTTGTGTTAATTCAGGGCTTGCTGCAAATAATTTGCCACTTTTTAAAAGAAACCAAGGGGTCACGTAAAGTGAGAGGCCACTGGAAACGTTGGAATGAAGGAGTTGAGGAAACTCGCATCTCTCCTACCCCACACATTTGGGCAACTCTACATCACAGAAAATCACCGGCTGTTCTGTGAAGCTTGCTAGGTTACCCAAGCTCTAGAAGACATGCTCATCCAGAGTAAGTGGGAATTTTCTTTTCCATGCAAAAAGTGCCCCACCAAGGCATTCTGTGCGCCCCAGCTTTATGTAGAATCAGACTCAGCATTACGTAGCACTGAAGTCACTTTTCCACAGAAAACACTCCCTCCACCTTCCCAGAAAGACCATCCACCGCTAAAGCCTGGTCATTCAGCCAAGCACAGGTTATAGGATCATGTTCCTGAAATCTACAGCATGAATGAACTGTAGGGAAGACTTCTCCCTCGTCCAGTAGCGAAGTCAGTTGCTGCTCACAGGTCCTTTTGGAGTGAACGCTCTTGTCATTACCCTGACACTCAAGCCTGTCAAATATACCAGCCTCTGGCTCTCTCTCTTCCGTACCCATCACCTCCCACTGTCATTTCCTTCTTCTTTCCTTCAGATTTGGTCCCTGGATCTTCTCCACCCCAAGGGCTGTCATTACCATCAATGACTTAGGCAGGGAGTTTGTGCTCTGTTTTGAATATTTGTGTTTGTACATATATTTAAAATTGCTTATGTATCTATACATAAAATGGCTTATATCTTATAGATTATTATTATAGATTATAATAATATATGTATATACATATATTAATAAATAATTTAAACAATATATTGTCTGTTTTATATACATATTTACATAATTATGGGAGTGGCATCCCTTTACCTTTGCCATAGTCTACTGGTTAAAATAAGTCACAGCTGAGTGTAGTAACTCACGCCTGTAATCCCAGCACTTTGGAAGGCTGAGGCGGGTGAATTACGAGGTCAGGAGTTCAAGACCAGCCTGGCCAACGGGTGAAATCCCATCTGTACTGAAAATACAAAAAATTAGCTGGGTGTAGTGGCCTGGCCTGTAATCCCAGGTACTTGGCAGGCTGAGGCAGGAAAGTTGCTTGAACCTGGGAGGCGGAGGTTGCAGTGAGCAGAGATCGTGTCACTGCACTCCAGCCCAGGCCAAAAAAAAAAAAGAAAGAAGTTACAAGTTCCATTTACACTCAAGGGGAGAGTACTACACAAATGCATGAACACTAGGAGATAGAAATTACTGGAGATCAACTTAGGGACTCTTCGTCACAGTAAGCTTGTGCAGAATTGTTTCCCAGGTTTTTAAATATACTTCTACTGTAATCTGAATGTCTGTGACTGCCCCCATTACCAAAACTGTATATGTTGAAACTTAATCAATGTCATTAGATTTGGATTTAGGGCCTTTGGAAGATGAGTAGGTGATAAAGGTGGTGTCTTCATGAATGGGATTAGTGCCCTTATAAAATAAGCTCAAGAGACCTTTATCTGAAAATGGCCAAGTAGTACATATTTTAGGATTTGCAAGTCAAATGGTGAAATCAAGGATGTTAGGATACTATGGAGGTATTTATATAACAAGGCAGAAAAAAAAATCCACTCATAATTATTGATGAAATTCAAAATACAATACTAATTGAGTATAATTAATAATGAGAAGACTCGTCATCATTATAATAATTATTATTACAGATGGGGGCTCAAAGTTAGTGTTCCCTATCATCAAAATCATTTGCTAATGCTCACCTGTTAATGATCTGTAGTGCAATTTTATTTATTTCATCTTTGAAAATAAAGATGGGAGATGCCAAATGGCTAATATTAATCTTCACAGATTAATATTATTTGTGTATATGATTTGGGGCACATTCATTGCATGAAAGACATTTATGGATTCTAGTAGGTTGCTCTCTTTATGTTTGCTTTCAGCATGCCATTGCATTGCAAATTAGTCACTTCAAAGTGAGGCTTAGTTTGAAGCTCCTCAATGGCATGTTAAGTGGATTTTGAAATATGAAAATTGCTTTTGCACTTGCATTAAGCTTTTAACACACTGCCCGTACTGTAGTTTGAGTTCAGAAAATATAGCTGCTGAAAATTTCTGTGGGATTGGAGATTTGCTTCTTTTAACTTTGGATAGCACAGGCAGTACGCAGGGCAGCTTGATATCACCATGATTCCAGCAATGCTCGCTGTCATCAAAGTGACTTCATGGCAGTGCAAGTTTTATATATAAACATCGTTTTGCCTTGTAATTTTGGCTGAATTTGTTGAAAAGCACCATCCCATATGAAACAAAAGCTAACTTCCAAAGCCATTCAGCGTTTGATTACAGTAGCTGAAGGCAGTTCTTCCCTTCAAAAAAAATTCCATCTCAGCCCCGAGTTTAAAAAAACCACAATTTGTCAGCGCTGTCATTAAACTGCTGTGTAATCCTTCTTGTTGGGACCTTCAGCTCCTAATTTCTGTCCAAAATTTGTAGAAGTGACAATGACTGGTCCAGCAGACCAAGTTAAGTCCACTGTTGACATCACTGTTCAATAACACATGATACCATCAAATATTTCCCGCAAATTATCTGTTGATGAATAATACAATAAATAACAATAAGCTTACATTTATCACAAGTTTTTAAACTTGCTCAACTAAGCCTCTTTCTGCCCTTCTCATAATTTTAGCATCACTAGTTGTACCACATCTTAGCAGATTTCACTTCAGGTTGTCATGAACTATTGTTTTTTCAACTTCTTAGAAAATACTGTACTTCTAAGAAATACTTCTTAGAAAAAAAGTTCTTACCTGTGGTTGTGTCATGTAGGCTGTGGATGCCGGTTACTTGCTTAATCACGTTAAACTGACGCTGGCTTCTTAAATGAACAACTGAGTAATATTGGTAACATCTGTGGACGCGCCAAGAGTAACTCCTGTGCCTCGTACTGTTAATTAACTGTCGATGCTGTTTCCAAAGTCCTGAAGTCTCCCATCACCTGTTCTCTCGAAGCACTAATAGTCTTAAATAAGTTCATTTTCGTTGGACACATCTCTTTGGTTACTAAAGTAAAACACTATTTAGTTAACTCACCGTGGTAAACGGTTTACTTGCCTGGCTAACAGAGTCAGACACTTGCTTGGTTGCAGACTCATCCTTATTTTAAAAAATTTTTGTGAAGAAATTCTGCTGTAAATGAGAAATGCCATTTTTAATTTTCTAATTTTTCTGTCGGCTGCCTTCATGTAGTCGGGAATTTTGTGATTGCTTTGTCGCAATATTCACACCTCGTAGTCTTTTAGCAAAGTTACAGTGTCATCGGGTTCCACTTCTCAGTATCCAGGAGACTGTGAACCATGAAAGTGAAAAGAAAACAATTTTAAACTCCATGAAGTTTTCTTTTTTAATTTTCTGAGCTGTTTCTGGCTTAGCTGACAAAGCGGAGGAGCGGAAATGCTTTCCGTTCCGTTTCTGCTCTGTCTCCGCCAGGAACTGGCATCTGAATGGCCAACCTCTGTGGAAGACCAGAGACTCCAAGTCGTTCTGGATCGGTCAATCCACGGGACAATTAGCAACATTTAAAAAATCTGAGACTAAGAATGTTGAAAACGGTTGACGTATTGAAAGAGACATGGAAGAACGCAGCGACCTCCGGCAGGTGGAATGGCTGCGTGGGAGAGCGTCCGATCAGTGACCCCGCAGGTCTGCGGTTCGAGCCCCCGCTTTGGGACGTAAATCCGTAGCCGAGGGCCAGCTGCTGTCACTGCGACGAGCCGCGGGGTGAAGGCTGCGGATCCTGTGGACAGTGTCGCTTCCTTGGGAACTGAACTTACAATTCACACGGCCATAATTCAACCATTAGAGCGGACAGTGCAAGTCCACTTTTGTGGTTCTGAGATGATATGAATGCACTGATAACAAGGAAACACAATGTTATGGTCAGAGACGAGCGTGACACTGACAGGGAGCGGTCGCTGCGCCCCCGCGACGCGCAGCGCGCAGCCCCGGAGCGAGGGCGAAGCGGCCGCGCTCAAGCGACGCGTCACATTCGGACACCGAAATCTGCGTTTCTCATAAATGGCACAGGCCGAGAAATACTGCCCTCGGTTTGTTCGGTCTTTTAAAATGGGAAAGTCCGCGCTGGCCTGGGCAGCGTCCGTGCTCACATTGGGACGATACAGAAATTCGGAACGACATGGAAACGTCCCTGGTCGCTCCGGCACTGTGACACGCACCTTCGCGAGGCGTTCCGTGTATGTCCGTGTACCATTCTTTTCCATGTGAGCATGAATTCTTAGCTCTCAGGCCAGAGTTGACCAATCCAGGGCAGGGGGACCCTCTGCAAATCTCCAAAAGAACCCGAGGAGCCGGCGGGACGTCGGTGTCCCTCTGCGAGTTAAAGCTGCTGCGGGAGCCCGGAATCTCCACGCCCGGCGTCAGGAGTCGATCGCTTCTGTGCCGAGCTGCGTGGGCCCGTCGCACAGGCGGGCACGGGCATGGGTACGGGCACGGGCACGTCCCGCCCGCAGGGCCGCGGCCCTCATCTGCCTATCCCCTTTGCGGTCCCCTCCGCGCACACGAAGTTCGTTTTAAAGGGACGACGCACCCGCTGAAGCTCCAGACGCTGCTCTCCGCGCTCGGTCTTCCTCGTCTCCCGTCGCTTTGCGGTGGGTGGATCAGGAGCTGCCATGGGCCCTGGGAAAGGTCGCCGAGGTTAGCTCCTTCTCCATCACTGTGCTTTCTTTTCAGGCTTGTGCGGATCGTAGGAACGCAGGCGCTCACTGCCAGGGGTGGCTTTTTAAAGCGAAAGGACGGGGGGCGCTTCCCTTCTGCCACAGAAGCTCACGCGAAACACGAAGTCAAAGGCCTTAGAAAGCCTCGGATGAGCCTGAAATGAAAACGTCTACTCGCAGTCCCTTCTCCTTTGATCCTGCTTGAATTTTTCCCTCGGCTTGAGTTCCCCTGAGGCCGCATCGAGGCTCCAAGCCAAACACAGAGGTCACGAGGAGCAACAGGCAAAGACGGGCACAGCGGCGCTTCCATCGAAGCTGTTAGCCACCGTCTGAGTGGCTGGGAGCGGAACCAAAGGCCAAATAAACATCCAAGAAAGGAACTTTTTTTTTACTAGAAGGAAAACCTGAATTCCACCAGAAATACCGGAGTATGCTCTGATAGAAGGAAACCTGAGCGCCTCTCAGGGGCTCCGTGGCTTAGTTGGTTAAAGCGCCTGTCTAGTAAACAGGAGATCCTGGGTTCAAATCCCAGCGGGGCCTTCGCTAGCAAGGTGGGTGTTTCTGTGCACTCTCTTAAAATGAGAATTTTCTGCAATTCGTTTCTACATCAGGGATCCTCCACCCCTGATTTTAGACCTGACAGGTAGCATCCAATGGCTTTGGAAACAAACTGAAACTGTGTATCCACCCAACATAGGACCACATAAAAATAGCAAAGAGCAGGATGGTAATTATAGTAGACGGCCCATGTTGTTTACTTTATTTTAAAATACAACCACATCTTCTATTGGGATTTTCCGTGCAGTGTTCTTTCAAGTATTACCATTTTACATATAGTTAAGAACAGCGAATTGAAGTTTAGAGAGGGAACATATACCGCAGGCGTGGATTTTAATGCAGTACTGGCCAGTGCTCTTGGGATTACAATTCAACTATAGGTGTGTGAAGAGTTTCAATATCTTCAATTCTCCAAATTTGTAAAATGTCAATTATGAATTAATAATCTGTAATTATGAACGCCGATTATAGATACTATAATTATACATACTATGAATGTCTATTTAATATTGACGACAGTGTCCCTTTATTCAAAAAGCAGGGGCAAGTGCCATCAAAGGCGCTCAAAGTTTCTTCCTTTCAGTCACTCTCTTTGGCCTGTCATGGTATTTTTCGTTTTCTATGTAACGTCACTCTAATTAAAATAAAATCGTATGTATCAAAATGAATGTTATAGTCCATCTTAATTTCACACATTAAAATTCATGGGGCAGAGCAACAGATTTATAAGATACGGAGAAGCAAAGGAAGTCAGACAGGAAATTCCTTTGCTCTTGTACCATGCTGTGTTGCTCCCTCAAATATCAATTACTAAGCATAAATTAAGACATGCAGTTCGGATGAAATTTTAAGACTGCAAAGGGAGATCGCTGGTAGAGTCTCTGAAAAGGAAAGGTGGCCAAAACCCAGAATCGAACCCGGGACCTCTCGGTCATGAGTTCAGTGCTCTCTTAACTGAGCTATCTCAACCTGCTGCAGAAGTTTATTGAATTTCTCTTCCAATACTTCGATTGTTTCTGATTAGCGTTCAGGTTTCCTAATCACTGTTATTACACAAGGTGTTCACTCATTAAGACTTGAACTTAGTGTCTCCCACGTATGACGGCCGAATCCACTTCCTGGCAGTGTGGGCTGGATAGGTGGCAGAGGGAGACAGAAGAGAAGAGACACGAATTAAAAGAAATACTTTCTGCTCTTCCACATCCTGTTGGTTGAGCCACACACAGCTAAGAAAATTTTAAAAATAAATATATAAAAACAAAATAAAATTTGGTGGCGTCCTTTGTTTTTCTCTACTTTCTGTCTTTGATCGTCTTTAAAGATGGGGAGAATTGAAACCCAAGGTCAATTTCCATGAATGTGGGGTCAGGTCTCTGTCTCCTGGTGGTGATTTTTGTTTTATTCTCTTCCATCGCGTCTTTGCCGCAGGCTTGAGTCCTGGGTGGTGCAGAAGTGCATGGCGTACAAATGGAGTAGCACTGAGGAGTCCTCTGGACCACGGACGTGAGTCAAGTGTGAGCGAAAGGAAGAGGTGGGTCGCCACAGAACAGCGAAGCTTTCAGGCAACGAAGCGGAAACGCGCACGTTCTGACTTCGAATCCCACCACCGCGCAGCGCTGCTGCCGGCCGCGCCCTCCGGGAGATACTCCTCGTAGATCAGTGTCAGTATTCCTAATTCTCAACACATAATGGCTGGCGGGAGAAAGTCCACGGAGCTGAATCCCACTATTTCTGAAATCGCTAAACTGAATCTCATTTCACCGTTATACCAAGAGAAAGGTTACTGACTTGCAGACCGAATGACAGAGCATCTGTTCCTAGTACATTCCCAGTCCAGCCTGAAAAGGGTAGACAATTGCTGAAAAACTTTTTACTTCAAACATCAGGACATGAGATGTCTAAAGAAGAAAAAAAAATTTTTTTTTTTGCTATAAAAATTATTAGTTGAATAGGAATGGTGAGAAGGGAAAAAATTATTAGGATTGTAATAATAGTATACTAACTAAAGTCTTAGAAGTTTAGTTCCCTTTCGTCTTCAGAAAATTCTTTTCTTATTTTCATGGAAAATTTTAATAGTCCCTACAGTCAAATTGGTAAAGGAACTCCACGGAATATAAAAGTCTATATAGCCTAATGTATTTTTTTTCTAGAAATAGAAAAAGTTCAGAGAATATGCCTCTTTGAAAAATATTTACCATTCACGCAACTGACAATTTCTTTTTAATTTTCTGGAGTAAATTAGAAAACTCAGGAGTTCTTTTAGATTAATATTTCTCTCCCCCACACCCACATTACACTTCGCCACATGACACTGATCTCTCTACCACGAGTCTCAGCGACACCCCCCCCCAAAGAAATGAATCTACCCAAGGAAATGTGCATCTACACAAAGAAATGAAGAGCACTGGGAATGGTAATGATGTAGTAAATATAAGAATTTTTTTGCTATTATTTAAATCTGTTTAAAAATAATTGTTTAGAATACAAATAATAACAATATATTGTGGAGTTAGAACATATGGAGAAGCTAAATATTGTCAACATTAGCACAAACTCTCAGAGAGGAGAAATGAAAATACAGTGTTGTAAAGTGCTTATCTACCTTACCTATACATGAGGTAATAGAATATCACGTGAGGTTACAGTGTGATCTTTAAATGCATACTATAAAGCCTAAAGCATCTACTAAAATTGAATCATAGGTCTAAGTGTAAAACATAAAAGTATACAACTTCCAGAAGAAAACATTTTTGTGTCCCTAGATTAGGCAAAGATTTTGTGTATATGACAACAAAAGCATGAAATGCAATAATTTGAACCTCATCAAAAAATTAAAAATGCTGATTCGTCGTTTGGGCATGTAGCTCAGTGGCAGAGAACATGCTTTGCATGTATGAGGTCCTGGGTTCACCTAGCACTTCTGTGGTTTTGTTCATTCGATTTCCCCAAGTACTTTCATACCACACATACCTTCAGTAACACAATGAGGAATTCTTTCTCCTACTTTATTCCTTCAGTTCCTTTTTTTTTTTTCAATCTTCTCACACGGAAATTAATTATGATTTCTGTGACAGCAGGAAGAAGAAAGAAAAAATGCTTATTCGACATAACAAATGCATTAACACTAACCAGCGTTTCACGTATTCTTTCTACAATATTTCATACGAGAAGGAAGAGAAATGAATAAAAAGAAGAAGAAAAAATCATAGACAATTTCTTTTTTGCCACAATAGCTAATCCTAAAGACACCAGCAGTGGGAATTATTTGGGTGTTATTCTAAAGACGTTAGCAGTGAGGAAAATTACGCTGCTTTTCCAGCCACCGCAGGAAAAACACTTTGGATAACAAATCGAATGCCTCGGACACAGACTATTCACAAGCCTTTATCACCCATCTAAACAGAACACATGAATTTGAAAAAGTGTCTTGTATCTCGTGAAGGAGCTTGAAAAAAGAAAAAAGGCAAGTCCCACCACCAACCTGCTTTCATTTTGAAGACAAAATAATGTTCATTCCTTGTAATGGAGAACATTTGACTTTCAGATAAATTCAGGTGGAGAGGTTTTTTTCTCCGCCCTCTTCCTTCCACGCAGTCTCCCGATCCAGAGCGTCTGTGTCCGCTCACAGGTGTCCAGGGTTCCTTGACCTGTGTCTGTCTGTGATACACACCACTTTTTTTCCCGGACTCACTATGGAAGTGCTGAAAGCATCCCACGGACGGGATGGCTGTTAGCTGCGCCCTTCCCGTGCCGGCCCAGCCAGTCCCATCAGCTCCGCGCGCTCCAGGACCTGCTCGCGAGGTTTCGTTCAGCGATGGCGCCGGGGACGTTCCCCGGGCTGTCCCGGGTTCCTCTTCCGAACACCTCCGTAACCAGCGCGCGTGGCCGTCGGGATGGCTTTGCTCATGCCCCAGCCTGGCTGCGCCGTTCTGCGTTTGCTGTTGCGCCGTCTGTTCCTCTGGTCTGGAAAGACGTCAACCGATTAAACTTAATAAAGTCTTGCAGTTTTTAAAAATCCTTTGTGAATGCAGCACTCAGGGGAGGGTTCAAGATGGAGGAGTGGCGCCAAAATTGAGGACAGTCTCAGAGCGCGTGACGGGCTACCGAGGAACGAGAGTCCGCGGGAAGTGGATGTCGTCAGAGCGTCCCCAGATCGGTGTGAATTCAGCTCTGCGAGGCGGCCTCCATCTGAGTCAGTACTGCAGGAGAAGTGAGTGTGGCAAACACAGCGCAGCTGGAAGAGCTCTGGACCAAAGGGCTAGACTCAGGGACCTTTTCCACGACTGAACAGTCCTCCGTGCTGGAAGCTTGTGCCCGTTCCTGCTGGAGGAAGGTATCCTTCACGCAGTTTGCTTGTGAGTGGAGCTTGGAGCAGGCTAACGGGAACGGGGGGGCCGAGGACGAGAAACGATGTCATCTGGACGATAATCTGAGTGTCTCGGTCAAGCCGCCAAACAGTAGCCAGTTCAGTGATTGCACAAAAGTAGTGGAATTTAATCCAGCGACCTTTCTCCAATCAACAGAAAAAAAACCCGAAAAAAAGTGATATTTTATACATGAGCCAAGAGGGTCGCGCTTGCCACGGTCTGGGGGTGTAGCTCAGTGGTAGAGCGCGTGCTTCGCATGTACGAGGCCCCGGGTTCGACCCCCGGCTCCTCCAGTTGCTTGTTTTCTTCATTCTTTACATACATTTTGCCACGCTTCCCTACTCCTATAAAAAGAGGACAGTGTCCAATTTCTTGTTTTTAATATTATACTATTTATTCCGGCAGTCACCTGTGACTTTTTATAAAACTTAGTGTGAGAAGAATATATTGCTAACGTCAACGAAACAAGCAGACAGTGAAACGGAGGCACAGATCACTCGAGAAGGAGTTTTTCTGTATATTTTTTCCAGACGCAAATATCTTTTAAATTATATTGATTAATCTTAAACTTTCTAGACTCACATCAAAGCTGTGTATGGGTCATGGTATGATTATTTCTAACCGTATGTAGACAGATACCGACTTGTAGCCAGCGTAAAAAAAAATCATAGATAAATTTTCCATCAGGAGCTCCTCGGCGGGAAGCACGACCCTGCAGTCACATTACGGACCGTTTGGCGATATCGCTAAAGAGCGAGACTGAAAAGGAATGGAAATAAGAAAACACAGGCAGCTCAGAGAAAACTTCCTTGCGTCTGTTTCACAGCGTTCGGTCGTCTAAAGCGGAGGAGCAGAAAGTCTTCCGACGGGTGGCCTTACCGTCTCCTCCAGTCGCCCGTCTGGCGCTGAGAACTGAATTGTGAGCAACCGAGGGGCTGGGCGTTAGGTCCCAAGTTTTTCTAGGTGAATGAGTGGCTGGTTGTCTAAGTGCAAGGCGGCACTCAGCGCTTCGCCTCGCGAACGCTTAAAATATAATGTGGATGAGTGAAGACCGCTAGCTCGCGATCGCTGGAATAGCTTACAGCTTACAGCAAGCCATCTAGCAGCAGCTTTTAAAAATCAGCTTTCAGCCAGGTGCGGAGGCTCACGCCTGTCATCCCTGCACTTTGGGAGGCGGAGGTGGGTGGATCACCTGAGGTCAGGAGTTCAAGACCAGCCTGACCAACATGGTGAGCCCTCGTCTCTACTAAAAACACAAAATCAGCTGGCCGTGGGAGTGGGCGCCTGAGGCAGGGAAATCGCTTGAACCACCGCGGCAGAGGTTTTGGTGAGCAGATAGGCACCAGTGCACTCCAGCCTGGGTGACAGAGTGAGACTCCATCTCAAAAAAAAAAAAAAAAAAAAAAAAGGCCTTGGGTTTTGGCAGCCGTTATTTTCATTGCATATTAAATCGACGTTCATAGGAAACATACACAAAATATATGACAGAGGACACCAGGTAACTCCCACTATTCCCCAAGTCAAAACATCCAGCTGAAGTAAAAATCTCAGAAGCATTGCCAAATAGCAGATTTAAATTCCTTACCTGCTACATGTCCTCGATGAACTTCAGGAATTTTTTTGTTCTTGAATCTTTAAATGAAGTAATAATACTTCACGTATCACTACAGCAAAGGTCCCAAAGGCAGGCGTGGCCAAAGGTGTGTGGATGAAGAATAGGACTAGATCAAGTTGCTTGAATTTCTAAAAAGAAACACTTGTTAAAGAAGTCAGTAAAAAACTGTGCTATATCATTGTTCTGCACTTTCTTTTCCATACAAATCCAGTGTTGGTGAATGTATCAAAATCGATACCAGTTTTCTTTGTCAAACCCTTTGCATGCAACACCTTTTGTATTAGATAAGGATGTTTTAAATGTAAAGTTGAAATTCCAAATACAGCTTCAAATTTCCTTTGTCTGAAAACACTAAGAGCATGCTCCTCCCAGTTCCTTAAGAGGGAGCAGGGATGAATCACAAGCTCAGTTTTCTCTGAGACCCGAACCCAGGACAGAAGTTTAACCAGCTCAGTCACAGAGCCCCTGCCACGGCTATCCCCATCGGGTATGCTGTGGTCATGCTGCTGGCTGAATCATTTCTAGGCAAAGACAAAATGATAGACCTTCTTCCTCTTTGACCCTTATTTCCTTGATTCCTGGTTAGCCCACAGAGTTGCCAAATCCGTGAGAAACAGCTTGGAGCACCTCCCGTTTTGCCAAGCATGCATTCTCAGGGCAGCGTTTACCTCTTGCTGTTTATAACCTCGCAGTGTTTGGCATGGAGCCCTCAACACAGCTCTCAGGCAGCTTTCAAAAACCATGAAAGACAAAACATCCCCCTGAAGCACTGGAACTCTGGCCATGGTAATCTATGAGGGAATCCACATTTGGGACACCGCTTTCCAGGAAAAGCGAGTAGCTAAGCGCTAGGACCTTAGAGCTTCACCCACGGACAAGCGCGGCCAACGTTAACTCACTTGGCTTCAGGTTGGCGTTCCAGTGTGTTTCTTTCTTTCTGGGTACAGATTTCCCACAAAATTCCGGCACCAGGGCCCCTGAACTTTCACAATTTCTGAGTGTCCACCCACTTAGAAACGCCAGGAGGAGGGTACAAAAGAGCAGAACTCAGAACGTTGTCTGGGAAAATGTAGACCCAGATGGAAGAAGAAAACAAGTCCCAGATGAAAAACTCACGCGTGCTTTTCTACGCTACCCACAGAGGAGTCCATGCCGCGTGATCCTGGATTCCCGTCTTGCCTTAAAGAGAAGCTTTCACAATGTCAGGAGCCCTTGACGTCCTGCAAATGAAGAAGAGTGTCCTTAAGTTCCTTGCAGCAACAGCCCACTTAGGTGGCACCCATCTTTACTTCCAAACGCCGCAGTACACCTACAAAAGGAAAAGCGATGGCACTCACATCCTGCGTCTGAAGAGGACCTGGGAGAAGCGTCTGCTGGCAGCTCCTGCCACTGAAAACCGTGCTGATGTCAGTGTCACATCCTCCAGGAACACTGGCCAGAGGGCGGCGCTGAAGCTTCCTGCTGCCACGGGAGCCACTCCACTTGCTGCCACTCACTCCTGGAACCTTCGCCAACCAGATCCAGGCACCTTCCGGGAGCCCAGGGCTGACCACCAGCCTCTCACGGAGGCGTCCGCTGTTAACCTGCCTCCCATCGCCCTGTGACACGGATTCTCCTCTGCGCTATGTGGCCTTGCCATTCCATGCAGCAACGAGGGCGCTCACTCCGCGGGTTTGATGTGGCGGATGCTGGCTCGGGAAGTCCCGCACATGCGTGGCACCATCTCCCGTGGACACCCGTGGGAGGTCACGCCTGATCTCTACTCTACAGAGATCCTGAAGAGATTGAAAAAGAAGAGCAGGCTGCTGCTGAAACGACTGTGACCGAGGAGGAATGTCAGGGCGAACGGACGGCTCCAGCTCCTGAGTTCACTGCCACTCCGCCTGAGGCTGCAGACTGGCCCGAAGGCGTGCAGGTGCCTCTGTGCCGGTCCCGAAGGTCCCGCAGGTCCCTGCTGAAGACTGGCGCGCCCAGCCTGCCACGGAAGACTGGTCTGCAGCTCCCACCGCTCAGGCCACTGAATCGGCAGGAGCAACCACTGAACCGTCGTAAGCTGTTCTCACACAGGCTCTTAGGCAACGTGGAAATAAGGCTGATGGAAAATAAACATGAGTTTCTGAAAGAAAAGAAAAGAAAAGCAAAAAGTAAAACCTAAGTGTATGCTGTCATAGACAGTCACTGCTTTAGCAAACGTTCCAGTGGATCATTACGATCAGGAAACTCAGCAGTGGCTTTGTCTCTTCCTGAGACCTACAAAAAAAGAAAACACATAGGAGGCATTTCAGAGGCTGAGCAAAAACTGGGAAGTGACTTAAACTTCTGTTACAACGCCCTTACTTTTACCCTGTGCTCCTGGAGAGAGTCCCAAACCTCAACCATCACAGAAGCACAAATAATAGACACTTTTCTCCTGTTGTTAAATTTTGGGGTGTCCAAATATGTCCACATAAATTTTAGGAGGCAATCCTAAACCATTGTGTCTTCTCTTTTACATTTAACTTTCATTCTAATAGTTTTCTTATCTGTGCAAAACCTGTATATTTCTGAACACGAGAATAAATTATGTATGGACCTCTTGGCTCCTTCCCAACTTTCGTCTCCTGTACCCACCCCCGCTAGAATTAACTGAGTGGGGTTCAGTTGTGGCTGTAAAGTCACTGAGATGGGCGCTTCGAGGCGGGGAGACATTTATAACATAGCCAACCAGAAGCAACCTCCAATAAAGAGTTAAAAGAGCCACGTGCAGTGGCTCACGCTGGTAACCACAGCACTTTGGGAGGCCGAGGTGGATGGGTCACCTGACGTCAGGAGTTCGAGACAAGCCTGGGCAACATGGGGAACCCTCATGTCTACTAATGAAAGAATCAGCCTGGCGTGGTAGCGGGTGCCTGTAAACAGCTACTCAGGAGGCGGAGGCAACAGACTCGCTTAAACCCGGGAGGTGGAGGTTGAAGTGTGCCCAGATCACACCACTGCCCTCCAGCCTGGGCAACACGAGCAAAACTCTGTTCAAAAAAAGAGGTGGCGTTTTGGATTGCAATGCAGTGGTTCCTGAGCTTGAGGAATTGCCCTGAGAACTTCACGGCATGCCTGTCTGAGCCTACAGCTCCGCGGTGAACTGAGAATCACCGACTAGTGGGGAAGTGGGGGATCTTTGCAAGTCAGAGGTCTCCCTCAGACGACCATCGTCCGGGGTTGAGGACCCCAGCCTAGAAAGCGGCCTGCAGGACCTGCAGGGAGCTGAGCTGCTGCGGAGATTCAGCGGGGGGGAAGCCGTGGAACCGGGTGAACGGGAGTGCGGAACTCGGGGGTGACGTGACCGGCGCTGGGGAAGGAACCGTGGGGAGGTGGGAGGGGAGGTGGCTGCAGAAAGGGAGGGAGGAAGGGGAGCCTGAAGCCAGGTTTTTAGCAGACGTAAGGTTTGGACGGCCCTGGAAGTGCCGCATTGCCAGTGTCGCCTCGGTTCCTCTTTGTTTTGTTTTGAGACGGAGTCTCGCTCTGTGGCCCAGGCTGGAGTGCACTGGGGCGACCTCGGGTCACCGCGACCTCCGTCTCTCGGGTTCAAGCGAATCTCCTGCCCCAGCCTCCCGAGTAGCTGGGATGACAGGCGCGCGCCACCGCGCCCGGCTCAGTTTCCTGTTTAGACGGGGTCTCGCCTGGGTCTCGAACGCCTGACCTCAGGTGATGCGCCCGCCCCGCCTCCCACTGTTGGGGATTCCGGGCGCAGGTCACCGCGTCCAGCCGCTGCGCCGCTGTTCGGCTGCGGGAAACCAGGCCTCGTCCTCCCGAGGGACGCGAACTGCAAGCCTGCGCTCCGCAGGAAAGCGTGGCCGTCTTTGTCCCAGAGGGACACCGCTTTGAGAGCGACTAGCAGCTCTTTCCATCTCCCAAAATGAGTTTCTCTACTGTGGATTTTGAAAGCCTCCAAGTTTCGCCGGAAGCGTTTCTCTTTCGGACAAAATTCTAGATTCCTTCTCCGGAGAGAGCTGGGCTCGCGGCGCCCCCAGGACTGAGATCGGCCCGGCCTTTCGCCGCCCAGCCGAGGTTCCGGGTGGTGGAAATGAGGGCGAACGAGGAAAGGAAACGAGAAGGAACCTTTCCTCCAGGGTCTCCGTCTGCGCATTGACAGACACGGGCGGGGCGGCATCTAGAGAATGTTCTCCAGGGCGACTTTTCTTCTCTTTTTGTCTCCCCCGCCCCCCTCCCCGCCCACCTTCTTAATTGTGATGAGAAGCGGCAGCAAAGCAGAACGAGCCTTGTGTGGCTGGCCAGCCTGTCGCTGCACTGCAGGGGATCCTGAATAAGCAGCTTCTCCATTTCGGTAAATGACTGACGCTGTGCGGAAGCCATCAGGCTGGGAGACGGAAGGAATGTTAGGACCCACAGTGCAAATGAGTGAGCCCCAAATGCTTTACCTTCGCTGTGAGGAGGAGAAGCACAAGCTAGGGTATGCACAAAGAAAAGTGAGAGAAGACTGAAACGAAATGTTCAAAGATGAGGAAGAGAACGCTCGTGGAGGTGCTGCGGATCGAACCCAGGGCCTCATGCGCGCTAAGCATGCGCTCTACCACTGAGCTACGCCCCTCCCCTGCCGAAGCCGCCCTCAACCGCTGAGCTACGCCCCCTCCTCTGTCCCCACGTGAAATTGCCTCAGTCCTGATTTGTTGCATGCCATTTTCTAAAACTGAGGGCTTAAGGCATGGTAGGTGAAAGTCCACTGTGTTTAACTCCTGTTCCTGAAACTTCTGAACGGAATCTTGTCTTGAAGCTGTGTCAAGAGGAGGAAGGCCCTCCAGACCGAATCACAGCCATCATCTGTTTCAAGAACCGTGTCCGGTTCCGCCCACCTGGGGCAAAGTCCCAGGACGGAATCTTCTGGTATGTCTTCAGATCCTCTCCTGTTTTAAAAATCCTTCTCTGCCTATGAAGCTGCCAAAACACACAGACGCGAGCACACACACACACACACACACACACACACACACACACGGTAGAGCCAGAGAATGTAAACTAGTCCTGTGAATGCTGCAGAGGAAACCTAGATCCAGGTGAGGAGATAAGACGTTCATGCACAAAAATCAACTAAAAACGAATTTAAAACTTAAGCCCCAACACTAAAATTCCTGGAAGAAAACAGGGGGACAGATTCTTGACATTGGTCTAAGCAATGATGTCTTGAGTATGACACCAAAAATACAGGCAACAAAAGCAAAAATGAGACTATAGCAAACTAAAAAGCTTCTTCACAACAAAGAAAACAATCAACAAAGAAAAAAGGCAACCTATGGAATGGGAGAAAAATGTTTGCAAATTATTTATCTGATAAGGGGTTACTATATTAGTACGAGAATCCTGCTGGAAATGCATTTGCTTTCTAGGGCAAAATCTTTGCTCTAAGTTTCTTTAAACACCTGTGTGTGTGTGTGTGTGTGTTTTTATTATTATTTTTATTTTATAGAGTATAATTGAGGCCGGGCGCGGTGGCTCACGCCTGTGACCCCAGCACTTTGGGAGGCCGAGGTGGGTGGATCACGAGGTCAGAAGTTCGAGATCAGCCTGACCAACATGGTGAAACCCCATGTCTACTAAAAATAAAAATAAATAGCCGGGAGTGGAGACGCATGCCTGTAATCCTAGCTATTTAGGAGGCTGAGTCAGGAGACTCGCTGGAACCCAGGAGGCGGAGGTTGCCGTGAGCCAAAACTGCACTCCGGCCTGGGGGACAGAGCAATACTCTGTAGCAGAAAATAAACAAGTAAGTATAATTGTCGAACAGTCTTAGATTTACAGAAAAATCGAGGATTTTACGGAGTTCCCAATGCCCTGCCCTCGATATTCCTACTCTTAGTCCTTACTGTTAAGATGGTATTTTTCTGCCGGGCGCGGTGGCCCACGCCTGTAACCCCAGCACTTTGGGAGGCTGAGGCGGGCGGATCTCCTGAGATCAGGAGCTGGAGACCAGCCTGGCCAACATGATGAAATCCTGTCTCTACTGAAAGTACGAAAATCAGCCAGGCATGGTGGCCTGCACCTATGATGTAGCTACTCGGGAGGCGGACAGGAGAATCCATTGCACCCGGGAAGCGGAGGCTGCAGTGAGCCGAGGTTGTGCCAGTGCACTCCAGCCTGGACAACACAGTGAGATTCCATCTCAAAAAAGAAAAAAAAAAAAGGTACTTCTGTGTTTGTTAAATTCATGAAATAAGTAGGACAAGACCATAAACTGGAAAAGCTAAACCCATTCCGAATTACTTATGCCTCTTTCAGTACCTATGCCAGGGACAAAGCACACCTTAATAGTCAGTGCACAGGTGGTTTACGGGGTTCTGGCTTTTTCTTAATACTCTTCACTCATTTCAGGTTCCCAAGAGCCTTTTTTTCCCTTTCCCAGCTTGCACAAAACTCCCAGGAGCATGCAGAAACTAAAGCTGCTCTCTAACAACAGTAGAGACACGACCACGAAGGGACTCGAACCCTCAATCTTCTGATCCGGAATCAGACGCCTCATCCATTAGGCCACGCGGCCACGCGCAAACAGCTGTTTTCAACATGCAGACCAACGTGTAGGGGGGAAATGTTGAGTTTCTGTTTTCAAACCTTTAACTTTGTCATTGGAGATTTAACAACAGATTTAACAGTTTAACAACTCGAAAGCGGGGGTGGGTAAGGAGGCCTCCAGGAGGAATAAATCTCCATCTAAAATTCCTGATAGCAATTCCTTAGAATTATAAAGTCCCAGATGATCAGAAGTGACATAATCCTCTGCGGGCTCTCCTCTCCAAGTTAGCAATAATGACGATGACATTTCAGGGACAGAAATATGAGCCTGGAGCTAAAGTCTGCAGTGACGGAGTGGACACAACAGCGGCAGGAGAGGGCGCCTCAGGGTTTGACCTTTGCCGCCTGGAGGATACGGCGCTTCCTCCTGGGAGGAAAGGCTGTAAGCTAAACGGGGGCTCCCCCTGGAACAAAAGACGCTGGAGACCGTAACCGGCGAGAGGTAGGGAGGGCTCCGGGACTGAAAAACTGCCTGTTCGTATTAGGCTGACAACATGGGTGACGGGTTCAGTGGTGCCCCAGACATCCGCAGCACGCAGCACACCCTTGTCCCAAACCTGCACGTGTCCACCCCGAATCTAAACTTTTTTTAAAAGGTCCCCCTTGTCAGAAAAGGCCCCAAGTATTTTGCCTAAAGGTTGCTTGCTCTAAGCTCACCTTTGGATTGATCCACAAGGCAATCCGGGGTGACTGTGGGTGACCCCTTCCTTAACCACACCGCGCATGCTGAGAGGGTGCAAAGGTTAGAAACTCACAGGTCTGCAAAGTAAACCAGTTGCAGATTCACTCAGCTGTCACATCGTCTTGGCTTCGTAGAAATGACGAGTTACTGGGAAGAAACAATTTCACTTTTCCCAGACAGAAGCATCTCTCATCCCTAAACGTCTCCGCATGTACCTGGATCCCTTGTTCACCATTTTCTCCAGGTTTATGTCAAAACTCAAGAACTGTTTTGGGCCATATTGTGAATGGTGTATCCTACGTACGCTCATTTATCAAGTACTGACGCATGTTTGAGGCCTCGGAACACTAGTTCTGGGGCCAGAACACATGAGCCTGAGCAGACCAAGGAAATGTCTTCTGCTGTTCCCTATTACACCGATGTAGTTAAGTTCCTTTCTTTATCAAAACGCGTCCTGTGAGAAGCCTCAGACCGACTCACGGCTTCTGGTATGATCCGGTTTGGGGGGCTGCCTGCTCCAGCCGGTGACGAAGAATCCAGCTCCTCTCTGGGCAGGACACCCTACCAGGACTCATGCTTCAACAGACTCAAACTTATTCACGTGTTTTAAGATTGTTCTCAGTTTTGGTTCCTCACCTTCTCACTAGTGGATTTTGTGCCCACAGAATAGTAATCCAAAATCTCAAAATCTAACAAGTTTAAATAGACGGGTATCTTCTGTTCAGTCGGTAGGAGGAAACATTAACGGGCAGCCATAGGCAGCAGTTGGTAAAGTTGGCACAGTAAAGTTGGCAGACTGAGCAAGACCACCGAAATTTATTTACTTATTATTATTTTTATTTATTTTTTACTGCTCTTTGTGGAGCAAAACTACCCTATAGAAGTGTGCCCAAAATAGCCTGAAATGTCTTTCTTCAGGAGAATGCTAAAAAGGATGGGCACTGATATTTTAAAGAATAATACTAAGAAGCTATTAAATCATATAAAATATTTGTTTATACCAGTAACACAATTTGCTCTCCAAAGCCTTTCAGTGTTTTCTCTGGTGTCTTTTGATTTTTATCTGGTGTGTTCCAGACAAGATTCTTTTACAATTTTTGAATATTTCTTTTTCTATTTTTTTTTTTTTTTAGACACGGGGTTTCACCAGGTTGACCAGGCTGATCTCGAACTCCTGACCTCAATTGATCCACCCGCCTCGGCCTCCCAACGTGCTGGGATTACAGGCGTGAGCCACCGCACCCGGCCTCTAATTTTTGAATATTTCTAACAAACGTATTTTGTGAGGAATCCAAGAGAGATTTGAAAGCACGACATTCTTAATCTCTCTACATCAAGAATATGTCTAGATGATTTCGCTGAGGAAATGGATGGAGGAAGGTGTCTGTAGACAACAGCTTCTGTAATTGAGCTTTGAAAAAATAGCATGTATTTACTTATTTAGATGAAACCAGACCATCTGCCAAGCCCTGAACCGAAATTGGTGGATGCATTCGAACTTCAGAGAAAGACTCTCCCAATGTAGCTACTTTAACCTTTTTACAAAAAACCCAAAACGCATTACCCTAATAATCTTCTTAACTTTAGAATTTGGAAAACTCAGCATTTCCTGTAAGGTGTGATCCAGTGTACAGCAAGCATTCACTCACACACACAGAAAGAATTAAGATCTGCAGCCTTTAAGGTCTAGTTATTGACCACACGTGTGTGTGTGTGTGTGTGTGTGTGTGTGTGTGTGTGTGTGTGTGTGTGTGTGTGTGTGTTGGGGAGTGGTGGTATGCTGAAAGGGATAAAGAAAACTCAGTGAATAAAGGTTTTCTACTCATATGTCTATTTTCCATTCTTCTGTCTATGCTTTCAGAATAAGACATGCGAATGGCAAATAGGTAAGGGAAAAGGCCCTCGACAGCATTGATCATCAAATAAATGCAAATCAAAACTAAAATGAAATGTTAAAATGACTTTCATCCAAAAGACAGACAAGGATGTAGAGAAAGGGGAACGCAGTACACTCTTGGCGGGAATGTAAATCAGTACAACTGCTGTGGAGGACAGTATGGAGCTTTCCCAGAAAACTAAACATAGTACCGTATTATCCAGCAACCCCCTGCTAGGCATATACTCAAAAGAAAGGAAACCAGTCTATCAAACAGCTGTCTGCACTCTCATCTTTCCTGCAGCACTATTCACAATAGCCAAGATTGGGAAGACTCCTAAGTGCCCATCAACAGATAAACGCATAAAGTAAATGTGGCACATATACACAGTGGAGTACTATTCAGCCATGAAAAGAATGAGATCCTGTCATTTGCAAAGTAGATGGAACTATGTTCTGTGCGGGAAATGCTAGATGTATAGAAATACAGGTACATTTGTTCACTCACCAGACCATGGAGGATTCATCAGCAGACCGGGCGGCAGCCGCCTGGGCTCCAGAGTCCGCCCCCACCGCGCACAGACGAGGAGAGGTCCCGCGAAGCTTCGGCGCAGTCTGGGACCCTCGCTCTTTTGGCCACAAGTTGCTTGGCGTGAGGCCCAGTCACCAGCGCCTTTCACGACTGGGCTCAAGGAACACAAAAAGGTCCATTTGTTCTTGCGATTGCCTGTTGTTTTCCAATAACTAACGTACGGGAATAGATTGAAATAGAGATTTCTCCAAAACAGCGCTGGACGAACACCTGGAGGGGCTCACACCACCTGTTCCGGGACTTGGTGACCACGGTTTGTGACCACGTTCCTTTAAGCTCAAATATATTTAACTTTTCCTCCACAAATTAGAGGACATTGTGTTAAGCCAGGCACAGAAAGTAACACTTTACACGTTCGCTCTCATTTCCGGAAGCCAAAAATAACACAACTGGACTCATGAAGACAGAGGTAGAATGACGGTTACCGGTGGCTGGGAAGGGTACTGCGGTGGGCAGTGAGATGCTTAATGGATAGAAAAATATAGAAGGAATAAGATCTGTCATTTGACAGCACAACAGGGTGACTACAGTCAACCAAAATTTACTGTGCATTTAAAAATAACTAAAAGAGTATAACTGGAATGTTTGTAACACAAAGAAATGTTAAGGTGTTGAGGTGCTGGATGCCTTGTTCACCGTAATGTGATTTTTACACGTGGTATGCCTGCATCAAAATATCCCGTATATCATATACATACACATATATACTGTGTTCCCATAAAAATTAAAAAATAGAAAAATTCATAGATGAAGAAAAAGACCTCTAAAAAGTAAAAAAGAAAGAAAAGGTCCATTATTCCTTCCCGCCTTTGTCTATCTGTGTTTGGAGAACGGATATCTGGCAGAAAAAGGCTGGCTGTGTTTAAGGCCACTGTTTCTAAAACCGCTGGACGGCGACCAGCAAAAGCGGCCCTGAAGGCTGAACCCAAAGACACGGCTCAGGTGGGTTTCCCTCCTGGCCAGCCCGACCGCGCGCCTGAGGCCCACGTGCCAAATGACGCCGGGTGGCAGGCGGCAGCTCCAGCCAGCGGCAGAAAGGGGTCCTTACGGAACGTCCTCTTGCGTCTCCAAATTCTTCCTCCCTCATCTCCCTTCCCCTCTGCCTGCAGAGGCTGCAGGAACACCCTCCTGAGGGACACGAAGACCCCGCAGAGGCCTAGGTGGCCGGGAACCGGCGAAGGCAACTCTCTGCACCCAGCAGCTCCCCGGCGCTGTTCGTAGCAGACGCCGCATCCCAGGTTTCGAACATCTGCAGAAAAGAGATGTTTAAAAAGAGAAAAACAAAACGTTCCTAGCGATGGTGTCTCCCTTAAACAGGGTCTTCGAAATGAGAATTCAAGTCGTGATTGA
Organism: Cheracebus regulus; assembly: GCA_963574635.1. Taxonomy (NCBI): domain Eukaryota; kingdom Metazoa; phylum Chordata; class Mammalia; order Primates; family Pitheciidae; genus Cheracebus; species Cheracebus regulus. The sequence goes on along the minus strand of CAUYQU010026600.1, from coordinate 7,532 downwards.
CAAACTGTAACAGGAAACATAGAATGAACTAAAACAATAGCGAAATCTAGATCAGACATTCCTTAGGAGGCCAAACCTAAAGGCCTGAATAGCTCAGTCGGTAGAGCGTCAGACTTTTAATCTGAGGGTCCAGGGTTCAAGTCCCTGTTCAGGCGCACTGATTAGATGTTTTAGCCTACACCAGGAGTCCCCACCCTCCAGTACACTAACTGGGTACCAAGCGGCGCAGCCGGAGAGCCAGGAAGCTCCATCTGTGCTTGCAGCAGCTCTCACCGCTGCTCCGACGGCCTGAGCATCTCCTTCCTCTCAGGTGATGGCCTGAGCATCTCCTTCCTCCCAGGTGAGCGGAGGCCTCAGATTTTCATAGGAGCGCATGAAAAGGATCTAGGTTGTGGGCCCCTTGTGAGAATCTAATTCTCGATGATCCCTAACTTGTTCTCTAGGTTGTGGGTTCCTTATGACAATCTAATGGCTTGATGATCCCTCACTCTTTTCCATAACTGCCACATGGGACCATCTAGTTACAGGAAAACAATCCCAAGGCTTCCAGTGATTCTACATTATGGTGAGTTGGTTACTTATTTCATTATACGTTACAATGTAGTAACAATAAAAATAAAGTGCACAATAAATCTGATGTGCTTGAATCACCCACCCCCCAGCCCCAGCTCCCTCATCCACGGAAAAATCGTCCTTCATGACACGGTCTCTGGTGCCAAAACGGTGGGAAACTGCTGCCCTGGAGAGTTTATACCAATTACGCGCAGAAAGAGGTTCAGATACTTGTTCCTACAGTGACTAAAACTTTGCTACTTTATGCTTTACAGATGTGAAAATATTTACATGACGAAATGACCAGCCCTAAGGGATTGCCTTGGTGAAGTTGTTTTCCAAACACCAGAATACAGAAATCTAAACTATGTAGAGACTGTTGACCTGGAGATTTGCATTTTCACGTAATTTTTAGAGAAGAGTCTCCTTCAACGGTTGACTGAAAACAAAATCAATCAAAAATTTTAAACTCTAAAAACAGGTAAAGAGATAATGAAAGCAACAAGAGAGACGAAACACCTTACCTACAGAGAAACCAATTTGAGTAACAGTGGGTATCTTATCAGAAATCATAGCGGTCAGAAAGAGTGGCACAACAGTTTTCAAGGATGGAAAGAACAGAATTGTTGATTCTGAATTCTGTACCCAGAGAAAATACCCTTTAGAACAGAAGACGAACTCAAGATATTTTCAGAGCAAAGAAAACTGAGATAATTATCTGCTAGCAGAATTATCGTAAACAAAATAGTTAAATTTCTCTAGACAGAAAAGAAATGATAAAAGAAAAAGTCATTGACATCAGCGAGCGGAGTTCGAGACCAGCCTGACCAACATGGAGAAATCCCGTCACTACTGAAAATACAAAACTACCTGGGAGCAGTGACGTAAGCCTGTAATCCAAGTTACTCGAGAGGCTGAAGAAAGAGAATCTCTTGAACTCTGGAGGTGGAGGTTGTGATGAGCCATTTTGCACTCCAGCCTGGGCAACAAGGCCGAAACTCCATCTTTAAAAAAAAGGCAGAGTACAAATAGAAAACAAACAAAAAAAAACTGCTAGATTTAAGCCCTACCATATCAATAATTACATTAAATGTAAGTGGTCTAAGTGCACCAATTAAAAGACAGACATAAAATAGATTAGAAAATACAACTCAACTACATGCTGTCTATTGGAAACTTATTTCAAATATAATTATACAGACAGGTTGAAATTAAGAGGATAAAAATGTGTAACCTGCAAATATTAATTTAAAGAGAGCAAAAGTGAGAATATTAATATAATATAAACCTTATTTGTTTTTTGACATGGAATTTCACTCTTGTCGCCCAGGCTGGGGTGCAGAGGTGTGCTCTCTGCTCACTGCGACTTCCGCCTCCTGGCTTCCAGTGGTTCTCCTACCTCAGACTCCCAAGTAGTGGAATTACAGATATGTGCCACCACGCCCAGCTAATAATTGTATTTTTAGCACAGACGGAGTTTCACCATGTTGACCAGGCTGATCTCAAACTCGTGATGTCAGGTGATCCACCTGCCTTGGCCTCCCAAAGTGCTGGGATGACAGATGTGAGCCACCACATCTGGCCTAATACAAACTTTAGAACAAAGAAAAAAAAATGTATTCCAAAATAGAGATTTATTTATTAATGATTATTTACTTTCTGCATAAAAATCACCAATTGCTCCTCATTGGTTTTTTTTTTTTTTTTTAAACATACATCAATTCTTTTGGGGTTGCTTAGAACAAAGAAAAAAATTAAAAATCCACTAAGAAGGCATAACAATCCTAATATGTATAAACCAGAGTTGCAAAATATGTAAAGAAAAAGAGATAAAATGTTTAAAAATAGACAAATCCACAATTACATTGGAGCCTTCAACACTTCACTCATAATAATCTATAGAACAACAGAACAGAAAATCAGCAGGCATATTGAAGAACTCAGAATCATCTTCAGCCAACAGAATCAGTCAACATTTATAGAAGAGTTCACACAAGGAAAGCAGAACACACATTCATTTCAAATCCACACAGAACATAGATCAAGATAGAACATATCCTGGGCCATAAAACAAACCTCAAATTTAAAAGAATTGACTCATATGGTATGATCCCTGACCACAATGAAATCAAACTAAAAGTCAGTCACAAAAAGACAACAGAAAAATATCCAAATACTTGGAAAATGAACAACACACTACTAAACAGTCCATAGGACAAAGAGAAAGCCTTCATAGATATCAAAAAATAAATTAACCTGAATAAAAATGAAAACACAATATATCAAAATTTTCAAGACAACCTCAAAAAACACTGAGAGAGAAATGCATAGCACTAACCGCATACATGGGGGGGTGGGGGAAGCGTAGAGTCAGTCGTCTAAGCTCTTACTTGAAAAACCCAGGTGGAGACAAAAGCAAAATAAACCCAAAGCCAATAGAAAAAAGATCAATAAAAATAAGAGCAAAAATCAATGAAAATGAGCATAAACAAAAACAGAAAAACAACAACGACAAAAAACTAGTTCCTTTAGAAGAGCAATAAAAGAAGACCGCTAGTAAGACTGAGAAATTTTAGGAAGAGAGATGACACAAATCACCAATATCAGAAATAAAAAGAGGATATCACTGTAGACTTTGCTGATATTTGGAGGATGATTTCCTCCAAAAAGTGTATTGCGGCGCGGTGGCTCACGCCTGTAATCCGAGCACTTTGGCAGCCTGAGGCGGGTGGATTGCCTGAGGTCGGGAGTTCGAGACCAGCCTGGCCATCACAGTGAACTCACGTCTCTGCTAAAATTACAAAATATTAGGCAGGCGTGGTGGCGGGCGCCCTCAATCCCAGCTACTCGGGAGGCTGAGGCGGGAGAATCACTTAAACCTGTGAGGCGGAGGTTGCAGCGAGCCGAGATCATGCCATTTCATTCCAGCCTGGGCAACAAGAAACAAGAGTGAAATTCTGTCTTTTTTTAAAAAAAAAAAAAAAAGTAGATTCTCTTACAGACCTTTTAGCCCCCTGTGTGAGGTCCGAGCCTTCCCAGCAGGAAACAACATTCCTCGACTCTGAGTTTATCCCGCGTCTCTCCCCAGCTGGACTCAGCTTCAGCCTATGCTGCAGAAAGGTTTAAAGTCGAGCATGCAAAGAACGGGGGGTGGGGAAAAAAACAGAAAGTGATGTGGAAATTAAAATAGCAGCTACATATGAATCTTAACACAGTGCTTAAAATGTGCATGAACGAGACTGGGAGTGCCCTACACTTTTGTGAAAAGTTCACTGTGGAGAGGAGCCGAGCACCAGCTGGCAGGTTAGGGAGGAAAAACCGAGGCGGAAAAACACCTCAAGATTATTAGGAATATAACATATATAATAGATATATCCTAATAATATACATAAGGATATATATTATATGCTAATAATATATACCGATATCACATATCCTAATATATTATATAAATCATTAAATAATATAAAAATGTTTAATCATCATTTATTATATAACATTAATGTTATATTATTAATATATTTTATATATCATATGTAGTATGATACATTATATCATGAACAACTCTTTACGCACAAATTTGACAGCTTAGATGACATAGACTAATTCCTTGAAAAACACAAATTACCACAACTCAATATGGAATACATATGTGTGTGTGTATGTGTATATAGATATATTTGAGCCGGAGTCTTGCTCTGTCTGCCAGGCTGGAGCACAGTGGCATGACCTCAGCTCATTTCATCCCCCGTCTCCCGGGTTCAAGCGATTCTCCGGCCTCAGCCTCCCGAGTAGCTGGGATTACAGGCATGCACCACCACGCCCGGCTAATTTTGTATTTTTGTTTGTGTTTTCTTCGTTGTTTTAAGCTGTACTTGAAGTTCTGGGTACACGTGCAGATCTTGCAGGATTGCTGCACAGGCACACACATGCCATGGCGGCTTCCTGCCTCCATCCCGTCACCTACACTAGGTATTTCTCCTAATGCCATCTCCCTCCAGGCTTCCCATGCCCTGCTATAACTTTTGTATTTTTAGTAGACATGCGGTTTCACCATGTTGGAAGGGCTGGTCTCAAACTCCTAACCTCGTGATCGACCCGCCTCGGCCTTCCAAAGGGCTGGAATTATAGGAGTGAGCCGCTGCGCCATGCTGAAATATATTTTTTATGACCCTGTAACTATTAAGGGAATTAAATTTGTAACATAATTTTTTAAAAAAGGAATCTTTAAGTCCAAGAAAATTTCACTGACCAATTCTAAGAAGTACTTAAAGAATTAAAACAAGGTCTACACGATCTATTCTAAAAAACGCAAGAGAACAGAAAACTTTCCATTCATTTATGAAGGTAATATTATCCTGATGCCAAAACCAGGTCAATACAGTATAAAATAATAAATATTGGTGCATAAATACTTACCAAAATATTATCAAATAGAATTCAGCAATGTATAAGAAGCATTATACACCATGACCAAGTGGGGTTTATTCCAGAGGTGTAAGACTAGGTAAATTCAAGAACAATCACTGCAGTTCACCACATTAACAGGATAAAAACACACACACACGATCATATCAAAGTAGAAACAGCATTTGTCAAACTTTAATAGCTACTCATGATAAAAAATAAGTCTCAGAAAAATAGGAATAGGGAAGCACAGCTAACACTGAGCTTCACGGTAAAAGACAGAATGTGCGTCAGTCCGTTTTCACACTGCTATGAAGACACTACCCGAGACTGGGTATTTTTTTTTAAGATGGCACCTCCCTCTGTTGCCCAGGCTGGAATGCAGTGGCATGATCTTGGCTCACTGCAACCTCCACCTCCCAGGTTCAAGCGATTTTTCTGCCTCAGCCTCTGGAGTAGCTGAGACTACAGACATAGGCCACCACACCCGGCTAGTTCTTGTAATTTTAGTAGAAACGGTTTCACCCTATTGGTCAGGCTGGTCTCGAACTCCTGGCCTCATGATCTGCCCGCCTCAGCCTCCCAAAGTGCCGGGATTACAGGCATGAGCCACCGCCCCTGGAAAGACTGGGTAACTTATAAAGGAAATAGGTTTAACGTACTCAGAGCTCCACAAGGCTGAGGACAACTCGGGAAACTTAAATCATGGCAGAAAGCAAAGGGGAAGCAAGGACCTTCTTGACCTGACAGCAGGAGAAAGAAGTATGAGCAGAAGGGAAACTTGCCAGACACTGACAAAACCATCAGGTCTTGTGAAAACTCACTCAGTATCACCAGAACAGCATGGGGAAAGCCGGCCCCATGACCCAATCACCTCCCACTAGGTCTCTCCCACCAAGTCAAAGGAATTACAATAATTATTTAAAATATAGAGGTAACAGTCTACGTGATTTCAAGACTATTATATTACCGTGCTGTATTCTTGTGCCATTGTATTGTTACTACAGTAATTAAGACGGTATAGTATTGGCAAGGAGACACGCACGTGGATTAATAGAGCACAATGAAACTATAAACCCACACAAATATTGTCAACTGGTTTTTGACAAAGTTGCATAAGCAGTGATTCCATGAAGGAAAAATAAGTCTCATGCCTTCACAAAAGTGAATGGATCGCAGGCGGCGGGGGCGGTGGCTCACAGCTGTAATCCCAGCACTTCGGGAGGCTGAGGTGAATGGATCACCTGGGGTCAGAGGTTTGAGACCAGCCTGGCCAACATGGCGAAACCCCATCTCTACTTAAAAAAAAAAAAAAAAATAGCTGGGTGTGGCGGTGCACGCCTGTAATCCCAGCTACTCGGGAGGCTGAGGCCGGAGACTCGTTTGAACTGGAAATTGCACGGTTGCACTCCAGCCTCGGCAGCAAGAGCGAAACTCCGACAAAAAAAAATGGATCACAGATATGAATGTGAAATGTAAAACTATAAAACTTTGAGGAAAACACATGCAAGATAACCTCTTGGATCTAGGGCTAGGCAAATAATTTTACAGTTGACACTGAAACGTGATCCAGAGATCCTGTAAAAGCCCCTTTTTCCTCCTTTCCTCTCCTGCTGTGTCACTTGCTTTGGCTGATATAGAGGCTGACCAAATAGAAGTGAAATAAGAGAGCAGTAAAGGCAATGAATTGGGTCATGTTTTTACTTTTTATGTGACAAAGAAATAAGAGAAAAGGAAAGGGAGACAGAGAGAAAGAAAGAGAGAAAAAAGAAAAAAAGGAAGAAAGAAAGAAAAAGAGAAAGAGAAGGGCGGGAATAGTGTTAAGAAAGGAAAGAAAATTGTCTCAAAAGCATCTCCTGGCTCAAAAAAACTGGTGAGTCCTTCTACAGGAAAATCAGAGTCTCTTGTGTGTGACCACCAAAATCACCTAAACTACTGACAGTCTCAAAGAGATGACAAATCCGCCCGTCCCTGATGTAAGGCAAACACAGACCTCACTGGGGTTCCCAGGTGGTTTGAGTTTTTTATTGAGGATAAGCAGGGAACCCCAGGAGCAGCTCTTCCTCCTCAGCAGGTGCCTGCCCTGTACAACCTTCTTGAACCTCTAGGTCAGTGCTTCTCAGCTTGAGCATCAGAGTCACTTGAGGGCTTATTCAAACACAGGTGGCTGGGCCTCACCCTCAGCAATTCTGATTCAGTAGATCTGCAGTGCGGCCTGGAGTTGGGCATTCCGCGGGTAACACCCTCACTCCCCACCCTTGCTCTCCTGTGCAGTGTCCACTGTGACTAACATGCCACTATTTGCTTAAAGTGTCGGGAGAGGATCAGTGGATAGAAGGGGGAAAAAAGTACGAAATGACAAGAAAATACATGGCATCTCTGCATTACCTTCCAGAAAATATATATATATATATCTTGTAGCAAACCTATGGTTGGCCTGGGGGCGCACAGGCAATCCTCAGCTAAGCAGGTTTCACCAGACAGTATCCCTCCTGGACGCCGGTTACGGATATTTTCACTGGACAAAAGAGTCAGGAGGTGAGGACACGCCAGCCTGATAGTGTTAGACAGAC
>CAUYQU010026599.1:0-32709 GCA_963574635.1 Cheracebus regulus | reverse complement strand
CTTTCCTTTCCTTTCCTTTCCTTTCCTTTCCTTTCCTTTCCTTTCCTTTCCTTTCCTTTCCTTTCCTTTCCTTTCCTTTCCTTTCCTTTCCTTTCCTTCCTCCCTTCCTTCTTTTTTTTTTCTTTCTTTTCTGTCACCTAGGCTGGAGTACAGTGGTGAGATCTCAGCTCACTGCAGCCTCCTCCTCCTCCCAGGTTCAAGCAATTCTCCTGCCTTACTCTCACAGGTGGCTGGGACTACAGGCATGTGCCACCACACATGGCTAAATTTTATACTTTTAGGAGAGATGGGGTTTCACTATGTTGGCCAGGATGGTCTCAAACTCTTGACTTCAGGTGATTCACCTGCCTTAGCCTCCCAAAGTGCTGAGATTACAGGCATGAGCCACCACGCCTATCTGAGTGAACGTTTCTTGTGCTTTTGAAAATAATTTGTATTCTGCTATTACTAGCTAGAGTGTGTTTTTCGATTCTTCTATATTCTTTTTATTTGTTGTATCGATTTTTGAGAGAAAAATGACGATACTTCTAATTATAGAATTTTCCATTTATCCTTTGAATTCTTTTAGTTATTGCTTCATGTATTTTGGAGCTCTGTTTTTAGGTATATAGATACATAAGGGATTTTTTTTCCTCATCCTTATTTTTCATGATTTTGATTCTAATGTTCCTGGTGTGAATTTTTGAGTTTATCTTATTTGATATTTATTGAGTTTATTGAATCTGTAGGTTTATGACTTTAGCCAAATTTGAGAAGTTTTAAGAAATTATTTTAAAAATTTCTTTGTACTCTGTTCATGAATGTTAGACCTATTAATGTTTTCCTACAAGTTCAGAAATCTGTTTTTTTCCCTTTTTTTCTGTTCATATTGGTTAATTTTTATTGATCTGTCTTCAATTTCACTGACTTTTTTGGTGTCATCTCCAGTCTTCTGTTGAGCTGAGTGATACTTACTTTTGATTATCTAATGTTTCAGTTCTAAATGATTCTGGTTCTGTACTATATTATTTTATTTCTATGATGGGACTTCCTACCTTTCCATTCATTTCCACAGTAATTATCCTTTGTACTGGAGCATGTTTATAATAGCTGCTTTTCAGTTATTGACCATATTACTGATATCTGTGTCATCTCAGTGTTGGTGTGTGCTGATTTTCTTTTCCTTTGAGAGACATTGAAATTTTTTGATTTTTTTTGTATGTTGAATAATTTTCTACTGTATTCAGGACCTTTTGAATTTTGTCATGTGAATCTAGGTCTTATTTAAATTATATGGAGAATACATGTATTTTTTTTTGTTTTTACTTTAGCATGCAGTTGACCTGGTTATGTTCAGGTTGGACATTTTTACTCTTCTTCTGTAAACTGTGGGTACAATTTATTTTAGTTTTCCAAAATCTTTTCAGTGATATTTGGATCTATCCTATATATGTAGTATTTGGTGGCTAGTCTTGGATCTTGGAAGTGCTTTATCTTATAGTTAAGTTTCCAAAAACCTTTGGTGTGCTACTCAGGGTCAGATCCACCCTTTTGTAGCTCAAGGCTGAGCCCAGAAGTTGATGGGTCAATTTCTTGAGGTTCTACTCTGCCCCAAATCACTAAAATATTCTGATTATCAGGTACTCCTTTTCCTGGACTTCTGACTGAAAAGTCAGGGCCTTCGTTTACCTACTTTGTCACATAACCTCTTGAGGCTGAGTCTTTATCCGGGGCTATGAGGAGAAAAGCTAGGGGGAAAAAACAGTGGGGATTTGCTCTTGGGACTACAATTCAACTGGTCTAAGAGAAGAATTTCCATTCTTTGTAGTTTTTTTTGTGTCTACCCAGAAACCACTATTATTACTACCACCACTAACTAGGGGCAGGGAGAGAAAGAAAAAAAAAAAACAAAAATCCGGGTTTCTTCCCCCTTTTTTGACTCTTCAATTATTTTTTCCTGTCCTTGAACAATAAATATGGGCTTCTCTTGGAACTTTTTGTTTTCACCTAGTGGTTATTTCCAGCTTTTGTGTCACCTTTGATTTCAGGTTGGAAGATAATGGAGGAAAACAAAACAAATCCCTCTTTTCTATTTTAGTGGTCCTTTGAATTCTGGTTTTCTTTCCTAATATATCAGGTACTATTCAGAATCTTAACATAAGTGCTCTATGAATGACATCCTGGGTTTTAATTGCATTTAAAGTCGGTGAAATGGTGAAGAGTATTTACTGTAATTAAGAACACATTAAGTAATTATGGAAAGAAATAAAAACCATTATCAGGAGATATTAGTCTTTTTATAAATATGTTGAATCTGGCATTTTTAGGTAACTAAGGTTAAAAGGATCGATGAAAAGATTAAAGAACATTGAAGAACTTAAGAGTCATTGTGCAGTAGGTGTAGCTTGTGTGCTAGTTTGAACTCTCATTTTTGGTGGGAATGAGCACTGTAGGGAAAATTGGAGTTTTTGTGTGGGCAAGTGGGACCAAGAACCTGTGAAATAATTACTTTATTGAAGTAATTCCATCTTTATTCATTATCTGGGGAAATCTATGTAAAAGTTGATCAAAGAAAGGACATTTCTAATGTAATTTTGGAGACTGTCTTATTCTATTAATATTAATAAATTATAGAGAGATGATGAAAGTAGACTAAAAATTTAGAAATGAATACAGAATTTTGGCTGCTGAATAAATGATTTATATATTGGACAATGTTGTATGAGAAGGTAGAGTAAGAAATAGCAAATTGTTTTAATTCAAATTAGTAAAAGTCTTAAAGATATTTGGTTCATTATGTACCAAGAGAGTTGATATATATATTTAAAAAAATAGCATACAGTAAATAATCTACAGCTTTGTTAGTTTGGCCTTTATTTTTTAATCTTAGACACAAGAGAGTATTCACAATCATGCTAAAAGGCTGAGACCAAGCACAACAAACAGATTTTTTTCTCTTTAATATTACCAATATTAGAATGTAATCCATCAGTTATTAATTGTAAACAAAGTAAATTCTGTTTTGAATTATAATAGTGTTTCTGTTCTTGGTACTTTAATATTATTCTGAGGAGTTTATTTCTTACTGTTTTAAAGACTTTTAAATTTAGAATTTCTTTTTCTATGAGTTTTATTGAACTTTTATTCTTGTCTACTGATTTAATATCACATGGTTTTAAACAGTCTTCCTCTTTACAAATAGTTATCTCTTCACCTATTTCTTGTGTTTTTTCAATCTTGATTCTTACTGGAATCAAGCTTTTACTACTTTCTCTTTTTTTCTTTGTCATTTTTGATAAACTATCTTCTGTCTCTTTGGGATAAAATAAATTTTGGGATCATACCAACTTTTAAAAATTTACCTCTGAATAAATAATGTAATAACTCTTTAAGATTATCAGATTTGTCAAATACTTAATATAAAATCATCTAGCAACTGAATGGAATTCCTCATTTCACTAAATATGTTTTTACCCATTAGTTATGGGATCTGATCATGTTTTTCTTACATCTATGCATTATATTCATACATCAGTAAAAACCAAGATAGAAATTTGATTCATTGTGAGATAGGTGGAATGGCATAATAATAAAAACAAAACAGGAATAAATTGACTTGGACGTCCAAATGCTTGCTCCCATCAGAATCAATAACCATTTATTAGAATTAATTTATTTCTAATTGTTTGTGCTAACATATTAGTTTAGCATTGTCTTGGTCTTCCACACACAGATTAGAAATGACCAACCATCACAATTTCAATAAACTTCAATTTCAGTGTTCTCTTCTCAGATGAATTGAAAACTGATCTAGAATGAGTCACCTCTGAATTGTAGACAGATGCGGGTATTTTAGTGTGGCTCTGATCTTTCATTTAAGGCAAAAATAATGCTAACATTGAATACACACATATACAATGCTACCTTTTCTTTTTCAGGTTGCCAACTTAATTTTAGAGCCTTGAAGTAAATATTTAAAGTTGAACTATGACCCAGAACAACTAGTTGTAAGTACAGATACACTGATTTTCCCCAAACCTAAAAGGTACATAGAGCTTAGGAACCCTTACTAAGGCTAGGCTGCCTTGGTTTTAATTCCAGCTCTGCCAACAATTACTCTAGTGTGTGACTTCAGTCAAGTAAATTGCTTAATCTTCCATGGCCTTATTTTTAACATATTCAAAATCAATTTGCATTAGATAATTTCTAAGGTTCTTTACATCTCCGATATACTATGATTCTGTAAAATGTGTTATTAAATGAGAAAATGTTGTGAAATTTTTTTTTGTTGAGTAAAGTGTATACTTCAGTTTTCATTTTATAATTCAGTTTAATTTAAGCATTTACACTGATAAAGTTATTTTACACTCAGGAAAATATGTCTATTGGCCAACAGCTGGGACACAGTGATCCTGGAGCTAAACACAATGAAGGCATGGCAACAGCACTATTTTTTAAAATGGATTTGATGTGGATACAGTTTTGAAAATGATTTCAATATTCCAGGTGAAAGTAATACAAAGCCCATAGGGAAGTAGCTATTGGCACAAGTGGAAAGGAGTGGATATGAAAAATTGTGAAGACACATTGAATTTCTTAGTTTTTTAAGTCCCAAATATGTATAATTTCAATGAATTTGATATTTAAGAATAAATACATTCCTGATTTTACATCAGTAATACATCTTATGACATATTGAACAAAGTCAGCATGCCATTTAAACCCTGTAGCAGTTCACTCTGAAGTCAAAGATAAGTGTTTCACAGTTTGACAGAATACATATACTCTGGAAGCAAAACATAACAGCATTTTAAAAGCATATGTCCCATTAATTTATGTATCACTTTTAAATACTTCCTTTTTATTTAATGTTTTTTAACAATTATCTAGTATATATTTTACACAAATGAGGAAACTAAGATTAAGAGAACTTAAGTAGTTTTGCAAAGTTGGTAAATAGTAGAGGTATGACTCAAAGTGATAAGAATCTGATTCTATATTATGTGTTCTTCCAATTCTCCATGCTCTCAACCATTCTGAGGAACATCCATTGATATTTCTAAAATTATCAATATGAAACATGAAAATGTATCCTGCCCCATATTTCCAAATGGACAGTTACTACCAGTATTTTGAAGCATCTTAAACTGTTAATGCCTATACAAAAGAATTTAAACAGCTCTGAATATATAAAGGCTGTGGAGGATCCAGGGAACACTTAAGATATACAGGAAAACGTAATAAAAACTAAATATGAACAGATACAGGATATAAGCATTTTGAGTGAAGGAATAGTCATTCATATGATGTAATTGCTTATTTTGTTTATGTCATTGAAGACAACACTTGTATCTAGATTATTTGACTTGTTTTTCAGTTTATTACTATCTCAGGCAGAATAATGGCTGCAGAAAGATTAGGGTAATATATTCACAGGTTCTGGGGATTAGAATGTCCCCATTCTAATCCCCAGAACCTGTGAATATATTACCCTATAGACAGAAAGTTACTTTGTAGATGTAACTAAGGGTTTATAGCTTGAGATAAGGATATTATCCTGGAATAGCTGGGTGGGCCCAATCTAATCATGTGAGCCCTCAAAAGCAGAGAATATAGCCTAGCTCTGGTTAGAGGGAGATGTGACTACTTCTGATTTGTCAGAGAAATACAATGTGAGAGGAGAATTCAACCCACTATTACTAGATTTAAAGAGAGAGAAAAGGGGCCATGAACCAAGGAAGGTCTATAATATTTAAAATCTAGAAAAAGCAAGAAAATTGATTGTCGCTCTAGAGTCTCTATTAGGAAAAAAAAAAATGCAGCCTTGCCAATACTTTGATCTTAATCCAGTGAGACCTGTATCTGACTTTGGACGTCTAGAATCATGAGATAATGAATTTGTATTGGTTAAAGCTACTAAACTTTTGGTAATTTGTTATAGCAGCAATTGAATACTAATATGTATTCCTCATGTATTTAGGCTCCTAAAATGTTAGTTTTAGCAAATATTTTTATCAAATAAATAGACAGGTGGCACGGTGTGTTAGAAATAGTTTTTGCCTCCTCCAATTTACTAAACCTAGGACTTAGAAAACTGACATGGTTTGAAAGCTGAACTTGGGAACAGTAATATAATATTCTCACCATTTTGCTGAGGACAATTTATCTTCATCTCCATAATAAATGATCATTTGCAATGCACCATGATGGCTGATTCTAATCCTTCCTTTTCTACTTCCCATGGGTGTTGATCTTTGGTTACACTCCAACCACAGGGTTCTCTTACCAGCACCCTCTGCATCTCAACAGATTTTTTTCCCCTTGCAATGAAAGCATGACCATCAACCCTTCTTTTTAGCTAATCATGAGAAACAGACTGAATCAGAGACAGAAGGAGTAATCCAGGCTGGTTGTCCTTATATTTTCTAATATAAATTCTACTGTATTTATTCTAATGTATAATACATATTAGTTCAAAAGCATTCTCTAACATATAAGGATTATCAATCATTTTAATGCAACTTATAATTTGGAAAGCATGAGCAAATTCTAAGGGGGAAAATTGATGGAGTAAACCAGATTGAGAGGAAGACAGTGCACATTTATCAGAATGATTTGCAATCAGAAGTATTAGTCTATCAGTCAAAACCATCCAGTAAGTGTTAGAGCAAACATAAGATGGGAGTAAGGTAACCATGACATTAATTTATTATAAATATAGAACATTTTGAGAGTTAAAGTAAGCACTGTTAATAATAATTTTGCTAGTATAGAAGACAAATACAGTTATACAGTTACATTAGTAATGTAAAATTTCTACTTTATAAATATTATATAGCAACTTATTTATTTACAAAATTGGGACATCTATGTCAAACTACAATAGTTTAAATCTTTTTTGACAAAAACAACCAAACAAAGAATACTTGCCACATCCCTCCAAACTGATTTAAGTGCATCGCTACTGAGGATAGGACTGAGGCTTCTGAAGATTGGTTCAGGAATCAGGAAGCTTGAGTTCTTCCTCCCTGCTTTGTTATCTTCGGTCCATATTAAAAGTTCCTCCTATATAAAAGGAGACATTTGCTCATATTTAAGCTCTCTTTGAGTATTGATTTGTTTCTGTAGAAAGCAATATCAGGAGATCTCTTATAATTCTTATACTTATTGCCTGGGCTCTGGTTTTCTGTAAGGGTGGTTCCCCTCCCTTGAGATATTTGGACATTTATTGGGATGATATTCATTGTTCTAATAATTTGAGGTGGCATTACTGGAGTGGGTGGCATTACTGGAGTGGGTGACATTGACTATTGTTTAGGAGGGCCAGATGCCTTTAATGCTTGAGTCATAAATAATAAATTGTGTTTCTTTTCTTCACAACTCTGAATGTTTCACAGGACATCAATGTACATGAAATAACCTGTTTATAATTTTTGAACTAAGAAACAAACTCCATTTTAATTTATAAATGCAAAATAATTTCACACAGTTTAAACATAAGTGAAATTTCCAGGAATGCTACTACTGTAAAAATTGTATTGAAAATACATTTCATTTCATTTTTACCTGGGGCTATTCATCATTTTCCAAATGCACATCCCTCTCCACAATGCTGCTTATGATATGACAACACACCTGGGTCAGCCTGCACCTGTAGCCATTAATTTACAGTGATTCTGGACATATGTGTAGGCATTCTTCTAATCTGGTGTAGTTTTGTGCAAACATTGATACTGAAAAACATCATATTTTAAAATATATTACTTCATTATATTGCTCTTTAAAGTTATGTGTGTAGGTAGGTTGCATTATCCATAAATTTCATTTTAACAGAGTAAGAGAGACTTAATATATCTTATATAAAAGCCCATTGAATTAGATAGGATAGAGAACCACAGCCTTGGGGTACAGAAAAAGCTCATAGCATTTCAATAGTGAGAGCAACTTTTGGATTCAGCCTACCATAGTGGATAGAGCACTGGACTAAGGCTTGAGTTTTAATTTCACTTCTGCCATGAGTCAGATTACTTCTGCAAATTGTAATTTCCTCATATGTCAGGTAAAAACGCCTGCCAAGTTACAGTGGAGGCAATATAATTTTTCTGTGTTTTTCTCTTCTCTTAAATCAAAATAAGTGGCTAGACAATACAGGGAAATGGATCATGAATTAGCATATGGAGAAATCCTCAAATAATTAGAACTATGCTGAAATGGAACTGATGTACATTTAAGGTATTGAAGCTGTGTCTGGTTAATTATTTGCTGTGGCTGGAGCATTGGGAGGGGACTGGGTTCTATGAAAGGTACTCAACTTGAGGTCATCAGTGGAGTCTAAATCAGGAACAAGGTAGTATATAGATGTTACCATAGTTTTATATCGTCTCTGGTATCCATTCCAGATTAAAAACAAAGGAGATGATCTCATATTTTCTCCTGTTAAAAAATTATCTACCACTGTATAGACAGTTAGCTATAATCTTAGAAATCTTGTTTTATAGACAGACTAGAAATAAATAACTCACAAAGTAGTATTTAACACATATATCTCAGGTAATTGTCAGGCCTAGTGTTTATCTCCAGGTATTCTTTAATTATCTCAGAAAGTGTCCTGATATTTAAATTTATTTGAAAATTGTATGTCATAGAATTCTTTAAGAAGAAAGTCTATATATGGAAACTCATTAGATATAGGATATTTTTCTAGTCTGAATTAAAAATCAGAACTCACTGATATGATCAAGAATTCAAAAGAGATGCTATTGCTTATGGAGTTTCATTCTTCAACCTTGCTTTTCAATTTTACCACTTTTTCTCCAAGATGGTCATTCTGGTCATTGTAGCTACTCCTGATCAGCTTAGCTCCCAATGCTGCCCACTCTCTATAGTTCCATGACACTGAGTCTCCAGGGCCATTGACTACTCTTTATTAAGCTTGTCCTGGTCATTCATATATGTGTGTGTGTGTGTGTGTGTGTGTGTGTGTGTGTACGTATATATATATGTATGACACTAAAATTGTAGATTCCTTTCAGATCACAGAGGATTTTTAATTCTATTGAATAGTGTCTCTATTATTAATTGCTGTATCCTACAGCAGGGCTTAAAATGTTTGTAATGAGTGACAATGAATATGTAAGCAAGGGAGGGTCATTGAAGATATTTTTAAAAGAACTACAGCTACTCAAGGATTTCTTGTGTGTGGGTGACAGCAAGATTACATTAAGCATATTACTTGAACCGTATTAGTTATTAATGCCTGTTTGTGTGATACTAGCAGTTCAGTCCCCGTTTCAGAGTGTTGTGTTCTTTTAAGTGATTTGGGGAATACCTAGGACATGACACACATTTTGCCAAGTGAGTGTGAGCCACTGCTCACCCCTGACCTGCTTCTTCTTCAACCTCTAATCCCTGTTTCTCAGTTTGGCTCATTGTACCTGACAGTTCCCTCACATAGAGAAAGTGATTAGGGTTAGAAGGAGGAGGAATTCTTCAGTCTCCCCTGGCAATTTAGTTTCTCTGGGTGTCCATCCCTTCTGTCAGACATTGCTGTGATATTGCAGTCCAGATATAGATGTGACTGCATTATTCATCCAGGAGGCTCCTCATCCTTCCTGTAAGTCATGGTGTAAATGTGGCTTGAGCAGTGCTGCTTAACATCACTTAGCAGATACATCCACATCTCAGATCGACCCTGAGCCAGGACCACCCTTGTACCCTTCCCCTAGTCCTACCATATGACCTGCCATGGTGAAGTATGGGAATAATGAGCTAAGGGTTAAAACAGTTGAATTTTAGACTAGACTTTACGGTTAATTGTGTAACCTTAAATAAATATTATCTATGTGAACATAGTCTCTTCATCTGTGAACTATCAGAGGTCTGGGGTACATTATCTGTAAGTGTCCTTCTGTATCTAAGAAAGCATCATATTAGGAATAAACTCATTGACAAGCAGGAAATTTATACGTCTTTCTCATTATCCTTATCCCAAAATAGTAGAGTGTTTTGTGTATTTTAGGATCTTTCATAGTAGGATGTCCAAAGCTCTTAATGGTGAGTCTGAAGGCCTCAGTTTGGGTTCCAGCCCTTCTCACAGTGAGTTTTCTAACTTCAAATAAGTCACTCAATTGCTTAATTTGTTTACATGTAAGAGAATGCTCTTGAAGGTGCTTTACAATTGTATTATTTATATGCCAGGATAAGTGGATATCTCTTGGATATTTTTTCTTTTGTTTAGCTTCTTACCGAAGAAGATCTCCAAAGGAGATTTGCTCAGGTATCAAATCTCCACTATTTATTGTCAGCATGAAATCTTCTTCTGCTGGGTGGGAGAAGAAAAATTTTGAATTCTGAGTATGAGTTATGCTTGCTTAACAAGGCCTTATCTTATTATTATTATTATTATTATTATTATTTGGTTGTTTCCCTCATGTCACTCTATAATGCACTCAGGGGTTTGCATTAAGCTTATAATGCCCGGCATGATTGATTGTGTTTCCAGTGGCTGGACACTTTGCTGGGAGCTGTGGTTATGTCTTGGAAAATCACACTAATCCAATTTGAAGACACTGATGTGCATTCTCAAGTAAGAGTCTGGCTCTTGGGGATTTCATCTAGGTCAGGCTTTATAAATTAAGTGATGGATTTTTTTTTTCCTAAGTCAGTAAATAAAATTCATCAGTGGCCTTACATTGCCTTCACACTTCTGCAGTTCAGCCAACCTATGAGTCAAGTAGCATTTTATCCACTTTAAAGCTAATGTTTTGTGGTAGTTGGCTATCTATTTATTAAAGGCAGAAGACAGAAACGCAGGGTAATTTGAGAACAACTTCTGAGATCACTGAAAAGCTAGAGAAAATTGATCATAAAATGTATTTCTCAGAAATTGTTGAAGATCATATGTTTACTATCATTTCTTTATAAGAAGCAATACAGTTTTTTGAAGGTCTCAGATCAAAGGCAGTTTCAAATTAGCAAAACAATACTACCATTTTTATTTTACTTCACTTATTTATCTACTTATTTATAATGTTTGCTAAACACTTAGTATGAGCTAGGCACAGGTACCACATGGCATAGGAGAAAGCACAAGGGGACTGGAAGCAGGCACACCTTTAAAATCTCAGGGTCATTTTCGTTTTCTTTTTAAGGCAATAAGGGTTAGAGAAAACAAAGCAACAGATACTGCGATCAATCTGTAAGAAGGGTAACAATATTAGGGTAAGACGTTGTTATCTTTATGTATGTTTTCTACATGGTATTACTGGGAAGATTGTAAGAACTATGAAAATTAAAATGCATGGTGCCTGGTTTATAACACATGCTTATATGTGTTAGTCTCTTTTCACTAGTGGGAGGTGACACTAAAAATATAGATTCCTTTCAGATCACAGAGGATGTTTAATGCTATCGAATAGTATCTGTATTATTAATTGCTGTATCCTAGAACAGGGCTTAATTTGTTTGTAATGAGTGACAGTGAATACGTAAGCAAGGGTATTTTTAAAAGTCTGACGAAGACACTGTAGACAGAGATCTTGCATTAAAAGTGTTATTGGTCTAGGTGATCTTTATGGAAAGAAACACTTGCAAAGCTAAAGAATACGGACAGACACCACCAAAATGTGAAGCATGATTTATCAAGGAATATGAAAGCAAAAACTCAGCAGGACCCCCAGCCTCTCATTATCCTTCGGAGAGATGTGTTTGGCTGGAGCACAAATAGATACCAAGTGGAAAGTGCCAGGAAAGGCAGACCCCATTACATCCTAAGTCACGCTCCTATGAAGAATCTGGGGGAGGACCGAAGAGCATTTGGCCTACACTGTAATAAAAGGAGCTTTCTGCTCAGAAAAAAAAAAAAGCCAGCTTTGAGTTTTGAGAACACACACAACAGTTGCCTAGGTCAGATTCTGCAGAGCTAGAGTGCTTCTAGAGTACCTAAGGGAGAGAGAAAACTGTAGGGGTTATCCAGCAAATAGAGGGATTGTCTCCTCAATGTCATAATTTCTTCTTTGAAACTGTTAGGGAGTTCTTGATGCTGCTGGGACTCAGAACTCCTTTTTAAAAAGAAGACTTAGGTTTGTTTCTCCTTAGTAACTTTGTAATGAGTGTATAAAAAACACTAACTACTGTGAGAAACTGCTATTCATAGGAAATTTCTTAATGTAGTCTGAATTTTAACAAAAGAAATCAGAAGAAGTTCTTTAGGAAGTCTCTTTGTGAGGAAGGAGAAGGCAAAGTGGGTGTTGAAAAGAAATCTACAGGAAAGACGATTATATTAAAGGGTCGTATTTTTTTAAAAAGTTTATGTCCATGGTTAAGATAGAAATTCAGAACAGACAGATGTTGGATGGATGAATAGACATTAAAGACAAATTTACCCAGGTCTGAGGGCTTACAAATGTGAGGGATATATAAATAGCAGTAATCTGGAGAAGAGAGAAATAAGATTATATATAAGCTTTCTGATTCTGCCTCTTAGGTTTACCTTTCTTATATTAGACTGTTCTCTCATTAGCTGCTGCACTAATTTGGGGGAAAACATATAAAACACGGGTTGGATACTAGTGGATTCCCTCTCAGGTTGAATTGGTCTTAAATTTTGGGAGCTACTCTGCCAGTGAAAACCCAAGGATATTAGTCCTATTTCTACATTTTGACATAATAGATTTAGGATAATCTTGGACATAATTTGTTTTTCTTGGCTAGCTAAAGCTAAGTAAAACCCAAATTTCTACTGTCAGACACATTTTCTCTTAATTATAAGTGCTTTTATGGAAAGTTAATTTGTGTGGGTTTAATTTATTTACATATATTTACATTTGACTCATTAAAATGTTCTTTCCAAGAGTTGTTTGCAACTGTTTGAGCATTTTAAGTCTTGTTGAAAAATGAAAATATGTCTTTTGCCAATTTTCATTTTCAATTTCATTATTCAATTTGAGAATAAATTTAGAAGCCCAAAAGTTTGGGTTGTAGTTTACTACCTTCTACTATGGAAAAATATTTTAAGCTGAATAGTACACAGCCGCCAAATAAAAATAGCATTCCAAAGTAAGCAATAAATCCCTTCTCTCATAGCTGCACCCACATGAAACCTTCAGGTCATTGATAGATTCAAGGTATAAACACCACCACCACACGACTTGCAAAAAATAATGCTAGATTGACATTGCATTTCATTTATATTTGTGAAAGTTCAGTGGCTCAACAAACATTTATTAAATACCTACTTTGTACATAGTAGTTGCTCTATAGCAACCAACATTTTATAAACCATTATCTTTGCTCTCAACTTATCAACTAAAAACCTATTAGACTCTGATACAAATCTATCCCCTAACCTCCTGTGTTATTTTTATAATTCTGCTCATGAGCTAACAGTAGTTGTCAATTTGTTCCACCACAGGAACACAACTAAATGATATTATCACTAGGCACACAACTAAATGATATTAAATGCATCTATATTATATGATGTTATATGTATCATTTTATTCAAAGTTGTACAGTCACTGTTTGTGATAGATTTTATTATACCCATTTAACAAACCTAAGAAGGAGACTGAAAAATTCATTAACTTTCCCAAGGTCTGTTTCACTTAAAGGCTTAACTCCTCATTATTATCTTCTTTTTCTTTTTTAAAAATATTATTATTATTATTATTATTATTATTATTATTATTGAGACAGAGTCTCGCTCTGTCGTCCAGGCTGGAGTGCAGTGGTATGATCTTGGTTCACTGCAACCTCCACCCCTGGGTTCAAGCGATTCTCCTGTCTCAGCCTCCTGAGTAGCTAGTGTTTGAATGAATTAGTGTCTCTTTAGGAGCGAGGCCTAGATTTTAGAGGATTAGAAACAACAGTTTTTAATATCTGATCTAGAAAACCTGTTTTCTTGTAAGAAGAAAAAATGATAGGACAGTGAAAGATACAAAAACAATTCCTCAGTTACAGAACAGAGGCTAGAGGGTGCATGAAATCAAGCATTTAGAGAAAAAGATAAAGTTTAATTTCTTTGTTTGGAATGTCTTGATAGTCTTATGTTACTGGGTGATTTTAGCCTATATCCAAAAAGATTTTAGCTGACTGAATTAAATTAATCCTTTTTATTCTGGCCACTTGATAATGGTTAAGTAAGAAATCCAAATAATTAAAAGAGCTCTTTTTTTTTTTTTTTAAACCTAAACCGGCAGATAAACCACCTCATTGGCTCAATGAAAAGTGAATATTATGATGTGGGAAAAACAAAATCAATCCTGATAAATTCATCATCTACATTTTTGACTGAAACTAGATTGAGCAGAAAAACTGATTGTTTTCACCCACATTCTTGACTTTTGAATCAAGGATGATTTAGGCTTTAGGAGTTAGATCTCCAAACACAGAATTTGAAATGGGCCCTAGGGAATGAGAAGAAGCTGTCACTTTCCACTAGCATAAAAGAAATAGTGTTAGGCGACGTTGTTCTTAAGAGACTCAAATAATTTTAGCTGCCCCAGAGGGTTGCAGTTCTTTGTAGTTTCATCTGTCTATTTCTCAGTGATGATATTTATTGAAATAAATTCATGATCCTAAGTCAAAAGAATATCTGCAGTCTGTGGTTATGTTGATCTTTCTTGGTTTTCACTAGAGTTTTTCATTATGTTTTAAATCTTAATAGGTAATATTATAGAAGAAAAACAGATTACATGTCACTCTAAGCCTACGACTATTCCAAATGGAATTACTCTAACATTGTTGAGTTACTGGAAAGAGAGTGTTTTTAATAATAAAACAAACAGATAGCTGTCTGGTTAACATTTATCAGTGGTATTGAGTCATTTTATCACTTGATCATCTTATTTTATTTTTTACAGAAAGGAACGGTCAATTAAAAAGTACAAATTTTAGTAAAACTATAAATAAAGGTATCTCTTAAGAGATTAAGCCTTTAATTAGCCTTGACTTAGCCAATCTTATCTATAAGCAGTAAGAAAATATAAATAAAACATAATTTTGTCATTACAGAAGAACAAATTGCTTACTGCAGCAAATTCTGTTACAGAAATGTTCTTCATATAACAGTCAGAATAGGCATATTAATGATGTGGTAACAAACAGCCTTCAATTTTAGTGGCTTCAATAATATGGATTAACTTTTTGTTCACCTTGGCTTTCTACTATGGGTAAGTGGGAAACTCTGTAATTGTAACCACTCAGAAATCTAGACTGGTAGAGTAATGACCTACTTGAAAATTGCTGGTCCCCAGGCCAGAAAGAAAAAAGATAGTCTTGCACTGGTAATTAAATTTTTGCCCTATAGTGACATGCATTGTGTCTATTCACAAGTCATTTGTGAAAACTCAACATCCTTCTCTCTCTCCCCCTATACATTACTAAAGAAACTAGAGGAGAAATCATGCAAATGATCTTGAAGAGACAGGAGTTTGTAGATGTTGAAAAATGTAGACATTGAACTGATGACTAACACAAACCTAATGTACAATTTACCTAATATACAATTGGGAAATGATAATAAGTAATTAAGAAAGGGAAAGATTGGGAGGCACATACAGATTTTACTTTTCTGCTGAATAAACACCCCACTGAATAAAAATTTTAAGATACCTTATCCTGGGGATGAAGGATGCTATTTACTTTGGTCCTCAATCAATCCCAAGTTCAATATTCTTTATAACTCTCGACTCCATGTTCTTGGGGTTTCCTTTTTCTCGGTTTTTTTCCTTTACCATATTCACAAGAGCAATAAGAATAAAGTTTTGTTGGTTACTGAGCAGTGTTCTCAGCCCGATTCCTGCCAGTAGAAGTGTACAAGCCCATAAAGAATAACATCCTGTTATTTGCAACAACATAGATGGAACCAGAGCTCATTATGGTAAGTGAAAAAAGCCAGGCACAGAATGTCATTTCAGATTTTAAGCAGTTGCAGTCTCTTGTAGTCCAAACTGATGGTCCTTTTTTTACCAGAATAACATATTCAGAAATGTATTTAGCTGTTTCTTTACTTGATTCCAATCAGAAACATGTACCAGTAGTCAAACCCATGGTCCTCTTTGTGATATGTCTTTACATATCTTCTCAACTTTATTGCAGGTATCTTGATCCCATGAGACTTTGGTGGGAGGAACACATTTCCAGGCCCCATTTTGTAGAACTTCTAGGATTTCCCCAATACTAGCTTACTTTATTCAACCTGTTAATTCACTCAGAGAGTTAAAAAAATTTTAACCATTTTATTTTATTTTATTTTAAGATGTAGTCTCACTCTGTCACCCAGGCTGGAGTGCAGTGGTGCAATTTCAGCTCACTGCAAGCTCCACCTCCCACTTTCAAGCGATTTTCCTGCCTCAGCCTGCCAAGCAGCTGGAATTACAGGCGCCAGTCACCATGCCCAGGTAATTTCTGTGTTTTAAAGTAGAAATGCGGATTCATCATGTTGGCCAGGCTGGTTTCAAACTCTTGACCTCATGTGACCTGCCCGCCTCAGCCTCCCAAAGTGCTGACTTTTTTTAAAAAAAAATGACTGTGATGATGAGACTCTTGGTTTAATCCTTGACACAGTGAGATTTGATTGGCTTTTGTCGTTCAACACATTTTAAAACTTTTTATTTGCTCTTTAAAAGATTTATTTTACAGTTGTTCTTTTTTACTTTTACAGTTGTTCTTTTCAGAGCTGCAAATTTTCAAATTTTGGAACTTTCTTATTTCTTTTCTTTCCTGTTTGCAAGCTGGTCAGGTTTTAAAAATTGTTCTTATAATACTCTGCCCAGTGCTGCCAATGGCAGTCACCACATACTAATATTCCACTTTTCCTGTAAAGCTAAAAGTTCACTGGGTTTGTTATCTGCTTTTCAGGTCACCACAGTTGATATTTTTACCAAACGCTGTACTTTCATATGGTATGAACTACCATGTACTGCTCTTCAATACCACCCTTTCCTTTTCACATACCAACCAGTCAAAACCAATGCCATACGTTTTAGGTTTTGTTAGAGTGGTGCTGTATTTCTAGGGAACATTATTTTATTATTAAGGAAGACAAGGTTGTTCCGCTGTAAGAATTAAATTCCAAATTTTAATGCTTTAAACAACAAAGAATTCTCTCACTCATATTACATACTCATCATGAGTCATATGGGGATCTTGGGGTGTTTTCTCATTAGGTAAGGGAGTCCATCTCTAACACTGTTGATCTCTGTGTTAACTGAGGGGTATAAAAAGGGAACTCTGGAGGGCTACTAGTATTGAAGTGCTCAGTCCAGGAGGAGCTTTCACTCATTGGCCAGAATAAGAAAATATCTGATCAGAAAGGAAAATTTTACCATCTGCTCTGATAAATGGAGAACAAAAATATTTGGGGAGCTTCTGGATGACATTCATACCCTCTGCTCTCATATATCCAATCTCTCAGCGAGTCTTTTTGAATTTTGATTTTTAAAATATCAAGAATTTTACTTTTTAAATCATGGCTACCACTATCATTCTGTTTCTATTTTATCTTAGTAGCCTTCTGACCTTCCTTCCAAGTATTGTTCTATAATTTTCCTGGCTAAGGAAAATCTCTTCAATTTAACTGGATAAACTTTGAGTGCTTCTTAGATTCAAGGTGTTACTCTATTCACTAGAAGAAAGATTGATGTTAGAGAAATGAGAAGTCAAGGAACAAAACTGAGGAAAACAAAGGCCCTAACCTCTAAGATTTTACAGTAATAAGTAGAAAGTGTAAGGTTTGGAAGAAGAAACTTATACAATCTAAAGGAACATTTGGAGTCATTTATTAGGTATGTAATTCATGGTTGTGAAGGAATTCAGAGTTTAAAGAGACTTTTTTTTTTTTTAATTTTGCTGATCTTTCTTATTAAATAGGTGGAGAACGTAAGGTTTAAAAGATTAAGCTATCATAAATTAGATAGGTTCTATGTGTTACTTGCTGGCACAGAGGTAGCATGCTAGTCAGGAAGGAGAGAATGTAAGATCAGTGAAAGATCTGCATTGGAGGAAAGAACACAGATTATAATTTTGGTATAAGATGCACTGCAAGGGGTAAGGACAGGGGACAAGCTTGAATCAGACTAGAGGCAACATACAGGGAAGTTAAATGTGGTAGAAAAGGTATGCCATGAGAAGATGCATTTAGCTACTGTATCCTTACAGGCAGGTGAGTGTTATTACTACATCATAGTTAATCCACAAGAGCATGGTCTTAGAGAATTAGGGGCATGGGTACTATTTGTGGTCTGCTGGTGACCTGGAGTCAGGACAGGGTAGGAGCTAAGCAGAGATTTAGAACTTGAGCTAAGTTCAGTTGGATTCCACTGTTAGCAAGACCTTTAAACCAAGTAATCTTAGTCACAGTAGAAACCAAGCTTACCATGAAAAGATCCACAGTCCCCTCTGCCTGTTGTTTTTAAGGATACATAAGCAGTAGCTACCTATGTCATAACTAGTTAAAGGACAGGTAAGTGAGTCTGTAAGTTGAAGCAAGAACTTGAAGAATTTAACAGGGCAGTGATTGACACAGTGCTTTGTCCCAGATTATATAAAGTGTGGATGAGATCAAAGGAAATGTCTTGATTTTGTGACTATAATTTAGCTTGGGCAAATTCCACTGTACCATGCTCTTCAAAGATGTTTAAAAGAGAACAAAAGCAAAGCAAAATAGAAATTCTTAATTTGCTTAACTTTTTCATAATGTTTTCAAGTCACCCTAAATATAAGGAAATGGAGTCCCTATGGGTTCCAGTGTTTTGCCCAGGCAGGTCACATCACACAGAAGATGATATGCCTGACTCCCCTGCCTGCCAAGATAGCACATTCACCCACTGTGCTGCCTATCCCAATTTTAATTAAATGCACATATGTTCTTGTTTTGCTTTTGTTCTTGCTGTCTAAACTCATCATTCCCATGTTTTGACCCTATTTATTACTCCAAAATGTCCTCAGAATCGCATAACTCTAAAATATTCTGTTATGGACTTTGAACTAAAAAATATATGTGTTTGAATTCATACCCACTTAGGCAAAATATTCAGGATTTCTGATGCATTTTTCTCAAATAGAGATAATACTACTGATATGTCATAAGAGTCCCACAGAGGGGAGGGGATTTACTGTTTGGGGGAGAACTGTATCAGGGCAATACTCTGCTTTTTTTCCCACATTTTACTCCATTAATGGAGAAGCAAGAGTAGGTAACTTTTGTCTCTCTTTTGATTGGAGAAAGAACATTTAATTTTCAAAATGAGCTACTTCTGCTTTTTTCTTTCTTCATTTGATTTGCCATGCTCCTTGCGTGCAGATTTTCATCTGTTTACCAGGCAAGTCAAAAGAAAGTCCAGTGTGTATCCCTGTAGTAAAGAGATGGGGTGGAGAACAAGGGGGAAACTGCAGTTGATGACATTACTGTGACCTGGTGGGTAACATGTGTCCAGAGAAAAGAAGAAAAAGGCCTTATTGTCCTTGAGTCCAGACTGGATGCTACGATCTTACCCTGTCCTCCTCTGCAAATTTGATATTTTTATGATACTTGCTTTTTATACCTTAAAATATACAGAATATAAGAGACACAGGGCTGCTGAATACTAAAACACACTAACCCTAAGGGTTTGCTTTTAAGAAAAGACAAACTTTATGCAAAATATGTAACATAAAACTTGCTACAAAGTTAATGTTCAATATTTATATGCTGTTTTATTATACATATATGTTTGATATTTGTGCATAACTTATTTGTATATATGTGTATAACATATGTATAGTTTGTGTGTAACTTCTCCACCAATGTTAATGCTATTTGCTTTTTTAAGAAATTGCAGGGAGAAGGCAGAAATAGCATATTAAACCTTGGTTAGTTTATTATCTGTGATGCAAATTTCTGTTTAGACATTATTTCTAAAACTTTTACCTTTTCTTCTGTAAGTTAAGTAGGGCTGGTCATGGCTGCCTCAAGTTAGTGTGAGTTAAAACTAGTTGGTAATCCAGAGCAATACTGATTCAGGTATTCTATAAATGATACCTTGTTATGATTCTTAAATCCAGAATTGTATTAAGAATTTGGGTTGCAAATTAAAGAAACTAACTCAAGCTAGCTACCCCCCCAAAAAAAAAGAAAAAAGAAAAAAAGAAAATTTTAGAACCTCTTGAATATATCATCAAATTCGAGAAAACATTGGAAAACCAAGCCTCAGGAAGGTAGTTACCCTGGGAACAACTGAAGAAATAAATTTTTATTTCAAGCTCTACCATAGTGTAACCCACTGTTTCCAACCAGTCAGCCTAGAAGGTCAAATTCTCTTTTTTGAATCTTGTTATCACAACTTGGATTATGTATCAGGCATGAGGCAACTGGACTCTGTGCATTATAAGTTAGGGAGATACTTCAAAAGTTGTTTTCCATATGTCTTCAAAAAGAAAGGAATTATTTGAAAATACTATAAGAAGGTAATTATGGAGAATATTAATAGATTCCTTATGTTGCTCAAATTGCCATGTATGAAGATCACAGTGTCAAATTCCTCTTAATACTTAGGTTGAAGAAAAACCTTATTTCTTCTGATTAAACGTATTGCTTTTCAAGAAGAAAATGTGACCTACATATCAGATCTTCTCTCTCTTTGCCTTTGTTTCTCCAGAGCTCAGACTGAAATCTTATTCTCTCATTTTCTTCTGTCCCTCTTCAATCAGATTTTTTGAAAATTCCATACCACTTTTGTTTCTTAATTCTTTTTTATTTCTGATAATAAATGATTTCACTATATTTCCCTCCTTGTTGAAGGTGTCTCAAATGTGTTTTGGAGCAGATATCCTTTAAATGAATAAAGATCATTGAAATAACAAAATTTTGAGAAACTAAGGTTATACTTCAGATTTATAGATATGCTAAGTTAACCAGTTGTATTTATTTATCATTATTTCTTTATAACCAATACAAAGACAGCTAAACATCAATCCTACCTTCATACCACATTGGTAATAAAGAACTCATGTTTTTATAGGCCCAAATATCAGTGTATTTGCTAGTCTTCACTGTAGTCCCTTATATTCTTTTTAAGATAATTGATCTAGCTATTGAATCTCAGGTGTTATTCTGTTTGGTATTGGAGATTGATTTAGTATTTGGTCAAGAGAGTGGACTGTGCAGTTTGTCTGACTTAAATTCAACTCCTGGCTAGTAGCTATGTCACTATGGGAAAGTTATCTAAATTTCAGTTTATGTATCTGGAAATATGGGATGCTAATACCCACTCAATCAAGTTGTCATACAGATTAAAATAAAGTATCTTATAAAAGATCATAGTAGGGCATAAAGCAGGAGCTAAATAATTGGCAGTCATCATCATTATTACAATGGTGGTGATTTAACTATCTTTTCTGCAGGTTATTGAATTTCCAGTTATTTTGGTGATTTCTAAGGCTTTAATGGTCTTGCTATCAATCCTTATTGGTTCGTTTAACTCTTTATGTTTTGTTGTACTGCTTTTTACTATTCTCTTTTTGGTTGCTTAGAATCCCATGCTGTATGTTCTCATACTTTTCATTTCATTATAACTTACATATATTTAGCACACGTGTTTAGAATATATATCACGCATGTTTTTCTCAGACAAATGTAAGCTCTGCAAGGAAAGAGGCCACGTCAGTTGTTTTCTCTGTATCATCACCCATGTATAGCATAGTGCCTGCAGCACAGTAGGGATTCAACAGATTTTTACTGATGTCAGTCAGATTTCTCTGTCATTTTTTTATCTGCACTTTGCACATCTCTTGCCTTGCCTTACCTTGGATGATCTTTATAGCTTTTGCTTCTTTAAGCCTAAGGTTTTTCTATTCTTTTTTTTTCTTTTTCTTTTTCTTTCTTTCTTTTTTTTTTTTGAGACAGAGTTTGACTCTTGTTGCCCAGGCTGGAGTGCAATGGTGCAATCTCAGATCATGGCAGCCTCTGCCTCCCAGGTTCAAGTGATTCTCCTGCTTCAGACTCCGAGTAGCTGGGATTACAGGCGTGCACCACCATGCCTGGCTAATTTCATATTTTTAGTAGAGACGGGGTTTCTCCATGTTGGTCAGGCTGGTCTTGAACTCAGGTGATCCCTGCCTCGGTCTCCCAAAGTGTTGCATTATAGGCATGAGCCACCATGCTCAGCCTGTTTTCCTATTCTCTTTGTGTGCTGTAATTGAATTCCTGTGTTCTGAAATTCTTGGTCATTATTATAAATTCTTGCAAAGGCATCCCACAGGAAACTCTGTCATTTGGATGGGAAAATACTAAATTTCTACAGTGCCATTAGGATAGGAGTTATCCCCCCAAAAGCAAACCAACAAACAAAACCATTTATCTTGGATGCCCACTCTTCTGTCACTTTAAACATTTTTCTAAGCAGCCGCCCTAAAGAAAGAACATTCAAGACTATAGGCTGAATTGAAATTGCTGTCTCAGCACTTTGATTTATAACCCTTTGCTGTCCACAGTATGAATTTACAGTGGCACATTATCATCTTAACTGCCTTTTAATGGTAATGATGATGTTCTGGAAATTGAGAAAAAAGATGTTGTCTGTTAATTCCTAGGAGATTATAGGCCCAATAACTACCGTTATTAGTTCCAGGATGATTGCCAATAATGCAGCATCACTTAGGTTCCATTATATGCAATCTTAAGGGCTTTAAGAATCATCTAAATTTCCTAAACCATTATCTTTAACTTAGACCAGGACAAAGATGATGATAAGCACAACTGGGGTTCAGTAATTAGATATCTAAATTGGGAAATTATTATCTTTTTAGTAAAATATCCTTTTAGAAAATAAGTTAGGGTTTCTAAGGGTTAATAAGTGGTAGGAAAATAAATGCTACTCTGCTAGTTCGTAAGCCATTTCTATATGAGCAAGACTGAAGGAACTTCAGCATGCTAATGATCTTATATTAAACTTCGGAAGCCACATGGTCACTCATATACAGAATAGAGAAATTTCTGTCCACTCTAGGATTGTATCAAGATTAGTTCATATAAAGCATCAGTGTGAACGCAAGTGATGCTCATGATGTCAACCAGCATCTTCTGGTTATTCTAATGGGAGACTTTTAATTCTGTTTCGGCTGAGGACACCTACCCATATATGTATGAAGTGAAGCCATTAACTATTCAGAGGGGGAAACATCTGAAAATTAAAAATTCAGGTTTCCTATAATAGCTTAAAGGATTTTTTGATGTATAAAACTGGTAGTGTGGTATACTGGAAAAAATATGGTTTTGAAATTAGATACATCTATTTAGACATTTTCTAGATGTAAGGCCTTGGGCACATCAACCTCTCTAAGTATAATATCTTGCCATATTGTTAGGAGTAAATAAGGTCATTTATGCAAAGATTTTCAGAGCTTGAAAATGCAGAGCAAGAAATAAAATCAAGAGAAAAAAGAGAAAGGCGTATGCAGATAAGAGCTTAGAAGCAAGCTTTGCAGAGACTTTGGGAGTTCTGATGTGTAGGAGCAAGAGTAGGGTAAAAAAATTAATCAGTGACAAAAAGGACATTTTAAAGAAGCGTCATTATGGGTTGTAAGCTCCCTTCATTGTACTTTGAAAAATGCAACTAAAGATCTTAAATTGTTTGGAATTTCTTTTATTTCTAAACTCTGTTTCTTGAGTGAGATATGTTGCCTTTGAGGCTGGATTGTTGAGATCAATATAAATTCTTACATCATCATAACTGCTTCGCTCTCCCCTGCCCCATATATTGGTTGGTTTCAACAGATTCCACAGGAAACAGCCATGGTAGACAGGTATGTGTTTGATTTCATAAGATCCCAGTATAAAGTGCTTAATCTCACTTTCTTACTTAACGCTTAAAAATGTTATTTAATCTCCTGATTTTTATTGTCTATTCTATAAATTATGAATAATACCTCATTCAGTTGTTACAGTGATTAGGTAAACTCATGCATAAAAGCATACAGCATAGAAACAAATTTTATATCATTTGAAAATATTGGTGGTGTTAAATTCAATCGAGAAAGAAGGCACCAGAGGAATAGACTTTCAACTCTTCCTTGCTGTTGTTGGGGTGGGGTGGGGGGTTGGTTTGCTATTCCAGAGAATAATTTGAAAGGGACTCTCTTTTCTCACCTTGTGTTTCTATTCTATTATTTGTCTCTTTTGCTTTATAAAACTTATTATTATTGTACTTTAGATTCTGGAGTACATGTGCAGATCATGCAAGATTGTTGCATAGGTACATTCATGGCAAGTGGTTTGTTGCCACCATCCCCCCATCACCTATACCTGACATTTCTCCCTGAGTTATCCCTCCGTCTCCCTCCCTCCCACTATCCCTCCTGTAGCCACCCGCAACGGACCCCACTGTGTGATGCCCCCCTCTTTGTGTCCAAGTGTTCTCATTGTTCAACACCCGCCCATGAATGAGAACACGTGGTGTTTGATTTTCTGTTCTTGTGTCAGATTGCTGAGAATGATGGTTTCCAGGTTCATCCATGTCCCTACAACTTATTATTTTAAGTATTTATTCTTAGTCCTTCTCCTCCTTAGGGACATGAGGCATAAAGAATGTACTAAAAATGAAAGTAAGGGTCAGGTGCAGTGGCTCATGCCTGTAATCCCAACACTTTGAAAAGCTGAGACAGGTGGATGACCTGAGGTAAGAAGTTTGAGACCAGCCTGGTCACCATTTTGAAACCCCGTCTCTACTTAAAATATATATATAAAAATAGCTGGGTGTGTGGGGGGGCGGGATGGCGACTGTAATCCCAGCTTCTCGGGAAGCTGAGGCAGGAGAATCACTTGAATCCAGGAGGCAGAGGCTGAGGTGAGCTGAGATCACAGCGTTGTACTCCGGTCTGGGCGACAAGAGTGAGACTGCATCTCAAAAAAGAAAGTAACAACACAGCCACACTTTGATAATTTTGTTTGGATCCAGAACAATATATTCTCCCTTTGTCAATCTCCATCTATTTTATATGTATTCACAATTATGTGGCATGTGCTACAAAATCAGAACTATTTTCTTCATTGGTTCTGTTTATAACAGCATAGCCTGTTTAAAGTATGTGAACATAAAGACGTTTATTAAAAATGACTAGTAATTGTAAGACAGTTGCCATATGAATATAATATAAAACATGTCTGAGGGTTGCTAAAGATAAATATTTTCCAAGGGAAGAAATTCAACTGTAAGAATCTGCTGACCCCAGTACTCTACTCTGAACTGAGAATAGTAAAGCCAACTCTACAAACTACGCATTATCTATCATTGGGCCTATCCTCAGGCAAAGTGCTTATTTTACCTGAGCCTACATTTCCTTATCTATTAACTAAATGATACCATAATCTACTATAGATGTCACTAATTGAAAAGACAAACTCATGATTGCCATGTTTGGGGAAAGCAGAGGAAACAGAGAAGAACCAAGATATTTAATCTGAAACCAGCACTAAAAAAGTAACAAACTAAGAATAACATAAGCAGGGGTCCAGAGGTGACTGAGATGCATTTACGGTGTTGTGATCAGGTGATACAAAAATTAGCTGGGCATGGTGGCACATGCCTGTAATCCCAGCTACTCAGGAGGCTGAGGCAGGAGAATTGCTTAAACCCGAGAAGTGGAGGTTGCAGTGAGCCGAGATTGTACTACTGTACTGCAACCTGGGCAACCGAGTGAGATTCTGTCTCAAAAATAAAAAGATAAATAAATCGATATTTCTAATTGGCAAGGTAGTTTGATGACAACAAACAGTGAATCTGAATGAATGGTATCAGCAACAGTAAAATGATTACCAAAACTAAAAGTTCAGGAGGTCAAAGAGTTGTTGCTTTAGTTGTTTCTTGACTCTGAAGGAAAAATTTAACTAGAGGTAGCCTCCAAGAGTGAGTGATTATCAATGTGGCTGTACCAATTTAAATGTAAATCTCATTCAAAAACACCCTTACAGAAACATACAGAAATAGTCCCAGCCAAGGTGACACATAAATTAACCATTGGTTCGAAGGTATGTCAAACAGTCTCATAGATCTATATTATATATGCAATATGTAATAGAATCTGTAATGTACAATATATCACATTACAATGCATCAATCTCACTTTTACCTCTATCTGTTCATATCTGTCTGTCTACTTACATATTGTCAATCGACCAATCTCATAAGATGTAACAACTAATTGGGTGCCAATCATAATATTAAGACACAGTCTTGAAGACCATACACTGGAATGCTGAAATCTTGGAAGATCAAAATCTCTAAAGTCGAAAATCCCCGATACTTAAAATCCTAAAATAACAATTTCCAGAGCCAGGATTCAGACCCCGGTGCTCCTGAGACCATGTGCCTAACTGCTAGCCAGCTCGCCTCACACCTGTATCCTTCTCCACCGCCTTCTCCCTACCTATCTGCCCACCCCTTGCCCCAATCTTTCCTTTTCATGGTCAGAGAAACACCATGCTGCCTCACTCTAAAATCATCTCCCAAATCAGTGAAGCTAAACTTCTTCCAATGGGGATGAAACCACTTGAATGACCTTTATTCTTTGCAAACTCTCACTGATACTGATTATGTACTTCTTGGCTGGCCCTTGCTGTTCCATACTTTGATCAAACACACCCATCTCTTAATGTTCTGTTTTCATCTCTCTGAATTCCTGAACAGAATATTTACAAATAAAAGGTCTGACAAGAAAAAAAAAATTACAATTTCCAGAGATTAAAATTCCAAGTGTTGAAATCCTGAAAGCCAAACACTGGAGAAGAGATTAGTGCGTTTTTGGTTGTTTGAAGATAGTTGCATCCTATTAGTTGTATCATGCCAGTCAGAACTACCACCTTGCTACTGTCTTATATTTGGAAATTAAATATGTTTTAAGGAGATCCACAGGGGTGCCAAGTTGACAAAGGGTGAACTTGTGGCCTTAATTTTAGATGTCGGTTTGACTGGATTGAGGAATACATAGAAACCTGGTAAAGCATTATTTTAGATATATCTGTGAGAGTGTTTTCAGAGATTAGTGTGTAAGTCTGAGTTGCCTAGGTGGGGAAGATCTGCCCTCAGTGTTGGCAGGCACCATCCAGTCAGCCAGCTGCCTGAAGAAAATTAATACAGGAGATGAGTTGGTCTCTCTGAGAAATGAGAGAGACTTGTCTTCTGCTGCCTTGGATATCAGAACTCTGTGCTCACCAGCCTTTGGACTCCAGAACTTAACACAAGTGGCCCTCTGGTTCCTGAGGCATTCAGTCTTACACTGAGAATTACACCTTTCACTTCGCTGCCTCTTAGGTCTTTGGGCTTGGACTGAGCCACGCAACCAGCTGCATCCCAGGTTCTCTAGCTAGCAGGTGGCCTGTCATGGAACTTCTTAGCTTCCCAAATCACATGAGCCACTTCCCCTAATAAATCACCTCATATATCATTATGCATATCCTATTGTTTCCATTTCTCTGAAGGACCCTGACTTACACAGATTTGATATTGAGGAAGCCAAATATCATTTCTTTTTCTGTATTCCCTACAATAAGGAATCTATTCCTACAGTAGAAACTGTTTCCTCAATAAAAAGGCTGTGATGTTAAGTTTATGAGGCTACTTAGGTAAATTTTAAAAGCTAACTGTTACTGGTGCCGAAAAAGCAGGACATTGCTTAATTGAAATCCCAGAGCAACAACCATACTTTCAATTGGGTATCATAGACCACAACCACTCTCCAGTTACAAATTCAATGAGCGTTTCAAAGATCTTAGAAGTGAAAATGTAGGTGAAAAAAAACAAAACAAAACAAAAAACCTTCCCCTGCCAAACTGTTCAATTATGTGCAACTTCTGCCCTTTCACATATTGCACCAATTTGCTATGCTATATATTTCATCATCATATTAGTTCCAAACCTGGAGGTATGGATTATGTTAAGACTTTTAGAGTTCTAACTTGTTTTATGGATTTTTTTTTTTCAAACTTGGCCACACAAAAGTGCATTTTCGTGATACTGACTTTGTGGGTAAGCATTGTATGTGTACATAAAGATGTTGAATCTTCCTCAGTAAATTAAGAATTGTCTTTGTAGTACATCTTCATTCGTGAAAGATAAAACTTCTTGAGATCTTAGCTCTTTGGATGACTGCATATGAGGTGGTGACCCATTGTGGTTTTGGATTGATCCCATCAGAAAAATTGGATTGTATTTCACAGTATTTCAGATGACCAAAAATATAAAGCTGAGTGTACACAATTACCAACTGTAGTGATAAGCATTTACACATATTACTTTTTGGCCTGTTTCTCTATGAATATAGTTTGTCTCCTCACAACTGCTATAATCACGCGACTGTTAGTACACCTGAGTGCTTATGCTTACAAAAAATAGTATCACCTATTTTATTGTTTAAAGTGGCCTATGACGTATTCTGTCATGTTTTTATCTGTTTTCCAAATAAATTTTTTAGAAATGTAATTAAATGTATTTCTTTACATATATGATCCATTGTATTTTTTTTTTCTTATGTTTAATCAGTACACAAAACTGTACATATTTATGGGGTGTATGTGATAGTTGGATACACATTACATGTATGCATGTAAACTTTTCCCTTCTAACTATATGTTGTACCCATTAACCAACCTCTCTTCATTTTACACCCCCACTTTTCCTAGCTTTTGGTAACGATCATTCTATATCCTACCTGCAAGAGATCAACTTTTTAATCTTCCGCATATGAGTGAGAACATGTGATATTTGACTTTCTGTGTCAGGCTTTACATAAGCGTCTTTTAAATAATGTTTTAAAATTAATTTTTCTAGAATCATATTTTGGGGACTTTTATCTTTCAAGATTGTGTTTTGGGGCATTTTAGACTTTAGGAATTTTGATCTTTTGGAATTTCAACATTTAGTACTATGGCATTCAAGACCATCTTTTAGCATTATTACCCAAACCTATACACAAACACATCTCATATATACATATGTAATAAAATATTAAATGTATATTTGTGTATAAAATAATGTATTGCATGTTTTTGTATTAATTTTTTCTTTGACTAGTAATTGGTGAAATATGTAACCAAGCATTATGGTTCTCAGATTCTGTTTTTGTGTTGTATTGTGAAGAGGCAATCCTCTAATTTTTTTCAGTACCTCCATGCTCCACATTGAAATGATTTCTCCTCCTTTATATCAAGGTTTAAATTTAGACCTTATATCATAATGGGCTGTGGACTTAAATCTGTTTTCAAAACCTGGCTTTAACCAGTGCTGTCCTGAAACTGGTTTGCCCTGGCTTGGATAAGAAGAGTGTATGCATCTTTGCCTGTGTTCAGAGACATCATACTTGTTGGCTTGAAACTGGCCTTCATAGGATTACTTATAACATAGAAACTGACAAATTCTACAAAGCAGGGTTTTGTTTCTGGTTTTGATTACTGTTGCTGTTGTTTTGTATTTTTTCCCCCAAGGGAGCCAGATGTTAAGTACTTGCTAGCATATCACTGGCCTTAATGTTTATAAATGATGTAATCTTGGGCATGTAACCATTCTATTACCTGTTTTTTTTTGCATTAGAAATGATGAAAATTATAATTCTTTCTTCTTCCTTCTCCTTCTCCTTTTCTTTTTCTAGTGAGAGAACATATATTAAATATATTGCAGTGCCTTGTATTAAAAATGCTTAATAAATGTTTTCTTCATTTAATTGCAGAGAATTCTCAGTTTATGTATTTAGTTATAAAAAGTTAACACGAAGACTTTATCCTTCTATGTTCCTTTCATTTCTGTTGTCTGCCTCTAATTTCCTGCCTCCTAGACTTGTGCAGTTCTAGAACTTAAAGATATTCTGTTTTTATCAATGGAATCTTTCTACATTATCAAAATACAAATATTAAGATTCTGATGTTAATTTACATGTATTTATTACTATTATTTGATTTCTCATTTAAGTTTTACCTCTTTTCTTAATAATATTCTTTATAATAAAAAGACACATGTTTATTTTTTATGACATTTTAGTTCCTTTAAATCTGGAGTACTGTCTCAGACTTTCCCCAATTTTTATGACCCTGTTGATTTTGAAGATTACAGGCCATCTGTATTATAAAATATACCATAATTTTGATTTGTGATGTATCCTCATAAACTAGATTTAAATTCTGTATTTTTGACAAGAATATCAAATAAGGAATGCCATATTCTTCTCATGCCATCAAGTGGAACATATTTTTTTTATGTATCTCATTACCAGTAATATTCATTTTGATTACCAGGTTAAGGTGGCATATGATAGGATTTTCCACTGTAAATTTACTTGTGTGCCCTTTGTAATTATTATTTTTTAATTTTTCATTTAAAGTTTGGGGTACATGTGCAGGTGTGTTGCAATATATAGGCAAGCTCATGTCATGGGTGTCTGTTGTACAGATGATTTTTGTAATCCAGGTATTGAGCCTTATACTCAGTAGTTAATTCCCCTTATCTGGTCCCTCATCCTACCCTCCACCCTAAGGTAGGTTCCAGTGTCGGTTTTTCCCCTCTATATGTCCAGGTACTCTAATCATTGAGCTCCCACTTATGAGTGAGAAGATGTGGTCTTGCTTTTCTGTTCCTGCATTGGTTTGCTCAGGATAATGGCTTTCAACTTCATCCATGTTCCTGTAAAAGATATGACCTCATTCTTTTTTATGCCTGCATAGTATTCCATGGTATATATGTCTCACATTTTCTGAATCCAGTCTACCACTGATGGGTATTTAGGTTAATCCCACGTCTTTCCTTTTGTGCATAGTGCTGCAATGAACATATGTGTGCGTGTGTTTTTATGATAGAATGATTTGTATTCCCTTGGGTATATGCAATAATGATATTGCTGGGTTCACTGGTAGTTCTGTTTCTAGCTCTTTGAGGAACTGCCACACTTTGTTCCACAATGGTTGAATTAATTCACACTCTTATTGATAGCGTGTAAGTGTTCCTTTTTCTCTGCAACCTCGCCACCATCTGTTATTTTTTGACATTTTAATGATAGCCATTCTGACTGGTGTGAGATGGGATCTTACTGTGGTTTTGATGTGCATTTTTCTAGGGATCAATGATGTTGAGGGTTTTTTAAAATATATGTATGCTTGTTGGCTACATGTATGTTTTCTTTTGAAAACTGTTTTGTCCTTTGTCTACTTTTTAATTTATTTTTCTTGTAAATTTGTTTAAGTTCCTTATAGATAAGTTCCTTAAAATAAGTTTAAGTTCCTTATAGATGCTGGATATTAGACCTTTGTTGGATACATACTTTTCTTTCTCTCCCATTCTTTAGGTTGTCTGTTTACTCTGTTGATAGTTTATTTTGCTGTTCAGAAGCTCTTTAGTTTAGTTAGGCCCTGTTTGTCAATTTTTGCTTTTGTCACAATTGCTTTTGGCATCTTTGTCCTGAAATCTTTGAAAGGGCCTATGTCTAGAATGGTATTGCCATTAGGCAATGGTATTGCCTAATCATGTCTTCAAGGGTTTTGATAGTTTTGGGTTTTACATTTGAGTCTTTAATCTGTATGAGTTTGTTTTTGTATATGATGTAAGGAAAAGGTTCAGTTTCAGTCTTCAGCATGTGGCTAGCCAGTTATCCCATGTTTACGGAATAGGGAGTCTTTCCTCATAGCTTGTTTTTGTCTCTACTTTGTAGTTATTAAGTATTTTGTGTAGAACTACTTCAAAGCTTTGTAAAATTCTGGTCTTCATCATAATTTTAATATATCCATTTACATTTTTATATCACTGTTGTCTCATAGGATACAAGTTCATACAATGGTTTATAATCTGTAACTATTAATGTTTATACTCAAATTATTCCAGATTTGTTCTGTAGGAGTCTCTTCAGTCTTAGATGTGTGTCCTTTTGCCCTGCCCTAATCATATCTTCAAGTATTCCCTTACAATCTAACATTTGTCTGCTTCCGCTGTGAATTAGCTATTTTTCCAGGAATGCATGCTTTCTTATTGTGGAGAATAGCTTTTAGAAGTCAAGATCTGGGAAGCAGGTATGCTTATGGTTTTGAAGGTGATTAACCCTCCTTGCTGATTGACCCTCTCAGTAGATAGGCCTGAGAAATATTTCACCTTTACATGTAGATATTTACATATCTAACTATAAACATATTTATTTTTCTCTATATATCTTTATGTAGTTCTATCTCTGCATGTTTTAAACCATGAGTTGACTCGAATATCTGCAATTTAAATCCAACACCATGGGGGGTTAATTCTCATTTTCTCCCTTCTTTTATAGTGAGAAACTTGATTCTCATTATCCTTAATATAGTTATTTACTTGACCCAGTTTCCATTTTGGTTACACATTCAAGTAATGATTGGAACTGCCATTGCCACTGCATCATCCATGTCATCTTGCACCTAAATGCCCCCTCAGCTTGCTTGGTCCCTGGCACTCTACGCCAAACCCCTACATTTCCCCTCCACTTGAATGAACACTCTCCTCACCTCATTCATGATCTGAACATCAGGTTCCTTGTGCTATTGCCCTTTGAGTGGGAATGCTCACCACTTGCTTGGGCTCTGACAGCCCACCTTAGTGTGATGTGGCAAGGAAAATGGCTTCAGCCAGGCTAAAATGTAATGGCTTCTCAGGCTCACAGGCTACGTGCAGGCTCACAGGCTAGTGATAAGGCATTAAGGTTAATCAGGCCAACGCCAGGTGCAGACACCAGCCTCATTTCAATGGAATTCAAGAACTC
>CAUYQU010026598.1:0-25491 GCA_963574635.1 Cheracebus regulus | reverse complement strand
TCCTCACAGTCCAGGTGCTGTGATAATGGTGGTGGTGGTGGGCTGAGACTATATGACTCTCTCTCCATATATATATATATATATGATGGAGTTTTGCCTAGGCTGGAGTCCAATGGCACGATCTCTGCTCACCACAACCTCCACCTCCCAGGTTCAAGCCATTCTCCTGCCTCAGCCTCCCAAGTAGCTGGGATTACAGGCATGTGCCACCATGCCAGGCTAATTTTGTATTTTCAGTAGAGACAGAGTTTCTCCATGTTGGTCAGTCTGGTCTTGAACTCCTGACCTCCGGTGATCCACCCACCTTGGCCTCCCAAAATGCTGAGATTACAGGTGTGAGCCACCATGCCTGGCCTTATTTAAAAAAAATTTTTTTTTTCTAAGATGCAGGTCTTGCTATGTTGCCCAGGCTGGTTTCGAACTCTGGGTTCAAGTGATCTTCCTGCCTCAGCTTTCCAAGTGAAATACCGGCATGATGGCTAGCTCTGAGACTGATATTTTAAAAACAAGAATCCACTGTGCAAAGGTTGACTAAGATTTTCACCATTATATTTCGAAGTACTTTTTTTTTCTTTAATCTTTTTGAGACAGGTTCTTGCTCTGTCACTCAGGCTGGAGTGCAGTGCTATGATCACAGCTTACTAGAGTGTCGACCTCCCAGGCTCACCACGGGTGTGTGCCACCATTAAATTAATTTTTAATTTAACTAAAAATTAAAACAATTTAATTTTTTTTGTAGAAATGGGGTATCCCTACGTTGCCCAAGCTGCTTTCTATCTTCTGAGCTCAAGGGATCCTTCTGCCTCAGCCTCCCAAAGTGCTCGGATTATAGGTGTGAGCCACCAGGCCCTGCCATTTTGAAGTCCTTGACTGTAGTTTTGAGACAGAGTCTCATTCTGTAGCCAGGCTGGAGTGCAGTGCTGCAACCTCCGACTCCCTGGTTCAAGCGGTTCTCCTCCTGAGTAGCTGGGATTACAGGCATGCGCCATCATACCCAGCTAATTTTTGTATTTTTTAGGAGATCAGGAGTTGCACCACGTGGGCCAGGCTGGTCTCCATCTCCTGACCTTGTGATCCGCCTGCATCTGCCTCCCAAAGTGCTGGGATTACAGGCGTGAGCCACCGCGCCTGGCCTGTAGTTTGAAACAATCAGAAATCCAGCTCTGTTATTAACCAAAAAATGTAACTTAATATAATGTTGAAGAGTTCCTTTCCTATCAGCCTCTATTTTAAAGGTCTGCACTCATAATCATCTGATACTTTGGATAAGAGGTTCTGTTAATTTTTTTTTTTGAGGCAGAGTGTTGCTCTGTAACACAGGCTGGAGTGCAATGGCACCATCTCGGCTCACTGCAACCTCCACCTCCTGGGTTCCAACGATTCTCCTGCCTCAGGCTCCCGAGTATCTGGGATTACAGGCGCCCGCCACATTTTTGTATTTTTAGTAGAGACGGGGCTTCATCACGTTGGCCAAGGTGGTCTCGAACTTCTGACCTCATGATCCACCCAGCTCGTCCTCCCAAAGTGCTGGGATTACAGGCATGAACCACAGTGCCCAACCAATTTTTTCTTTTATATAAACTTTGATATTTA
Organism: Cheracebus regulus; assembly: GCA_963574635.1. NCBI lineage: Eukaryota > Metazoa > Chordata > Mammalia > Primates > Pitheciidae > Cheracebus > Cheracebus regulus. Next base: position 23,898 of record CAUYQU010026598.1, on the reverse strand, counting down.
GTAAGTACTTACTGTATGCCTACAAAGTGCCAAGCACTGTACCAGGGATTGGAGATGTTGAATTAAGTTTAACCTGAAGATGCCTCCTAACATATAAGGTCAGCCCAAGGCTTCTCCACACATTGTGAACTGTCACCTAACTGGATGTGTAAATAGACTGTAACCTACACTTGCACCAACCACAGAGTTTCAGCCAATCACAGGCAGCTATTCAAACTGTGTCCAAATAGGGCAAACACTGAGCTTAACTAATCCAGCTGTTTCTTACCTCACTTCTGTTTTCTGTACATCTCTTTCCTTTTTCTGTCCATAAATGTTATTCAACCATGTGGCAACCCCAGAGTTGTTTGGAAACTATTCTGGCTCTGGGGGCTGCCTGATTCATGAATTGATTTATTGCTCAATTAAATTCTTAAATTTGTCTTTTTTTTTTTTGAGACAGAGTCTCACTCTCTCGTGAAGTGCAGGCATGATCTCGGCTCACTGCAACCTCTGCCTCCCAGGTTCAAGTGATTCTCCTGTCTCAGCCTCCTGAGTAGCTGGGACTACAGGTGCATGCCACCATGCCCAGCTAGTTTTATATTTTTAGTAGAGACAGGGTTTCACCATGTTGGTCAGGCTGGTCTCAAACTCCTGACCTCAAGTGATCCGCCTGCCTCGGCCTCCCAAAGTGCTGGGATTACAGGCGTGAGCCACACCTGGCCTGCATAGTGTTTCATAGTCACCAAGTACATTGTTTCCTGTAATGACCACAAGAATTTATTATTGAGATTCAGGTAAATTGTCTAAGGTCATTTGACCAGTAACAGCAGGACTAAGACAGTTATTTTGACTTCTCTTTTTGTGCTTGTTTCACTATACAGTTGACCCTTGAACAACAAGGGATTGAAGCCTGGGTCCACTTACCTGTGGGTTTTTTTCAATAAATAGCCCTCTGCATTGATGGGTTCCACGTTCACAACAAAATACGGATAAAAAAGCGGTATTCCATCAGGATGTGAAACCCACAAATACAGAGGTTTGACTCGGTATCTGCGGGTTCCAGAGAACTCCTCAGGGACTTGAGCATGAGCAGATTTGGGTTCCTGCGGGTGGTCCTGGAACCAGTCTCCCATGGACACTGTCGGCAACTGTATAAGCCTTTAGAATGTAGCAAATACCACAAACTATGGAACAAAGCAATAGTTTCCCAGGGATGGAGCAGCACTGTTTTGTCGGTTCTTGGAGATTTAGACTTGCAGTTATCACAAAGAGAAGCCACTGTTTCTATACTTGGAGAACCTTAAGTCTGTCATAAACTTTATTCTTGAAGGACTTACACAGTTTTCTTTTTTGGCACAGGGTAGGATGGAGGTAGGAGTATCAGTACCCTACTGGAGTAACTTTCCTGAGCAGACAACTGAAATCACTGTGAATTGAACATGTATAATCCTAGCTGAAATAACATGTAAAGCTTTGGAATTATTTTAAGGATGTGTTTATTTATAAGATACAAATGTTTAATATTTAATAGCAATTAAAGTGCTTAATTTTACAATGTTTCCAATTATCTGCTTTTATGACCAAATATACATGTTACACAATATATACATTATCTGCAAGTATTTTACATTCATATAGCTAGAAAAGAAAAATTACTTGTGTATACTTTCACACTGGAGTCAACTGTAAAATTCCAATAACATACATTCTCAAACTTATCAGTCAAAGATTCAAAAGAAAAATCCAGATATGCTTATTTTATTTTTTTGAGTCAAAGTTTCACTCTTTTGCCCAGGCTGGAGTGCAGTGGCACAATCTCGGCTCACTGCAACCTCCGTCTCACAGGTTCAAGCGATTCTCCTGCCTCAGCCTCTCAAGTAGCTAGAATTACAAGCATGTGCCACCACACCAGGCTAGCTTTTATATTTTTAGTAGAGATGGGTTTTGCCATGTTGGCCAGGCTGGTCTCGAACTCCTGACCTCAGGTGATCCACCCATCTTGACCTCCCAAAGTGCTGGAATTCCAGGTGTGAGCCACCGTGCCCGGCCCGGATATGCTCATTTTAATTTTTTTTTTAGTAGAGACAGGGTTTCACCATGTTGGCCAGGCTGTTCTGAAACTCCTGACCTCAAGTGATCTGCCCCCCTCAGCCTCCCAAGTGCTGGGATTACAGGCATAAGCCACTATGCCTAGCCTATGCTTATTTTAAAGTGTCAATTGTCACTCACAAAATGAAATGCTAGTTTGGTTAAAAAAAAGTCTTATATACAGACATGACTGTTTTGCTCATGAAGAGAACCCGCCCCCAAGTGATACATTCCAATATCCATATGCTGTGTAATATATAATGCAATTCTCTTATAATGGTCCCCACAGACTAATTTCTTCCCAAACCTATATTTCACTACGTATTTGGTATTCACTTATTAAAATATGATATGAGATTTCTTGATTTATGTTTTTCCACTAAAAACTACCACAATGAATTTTAGGAAAAGGGTTGACCTCGTACCCAGTGACCCCAACAAGTTAAAAACTATCTTGTAGAAGCCATGTGCTATTTCACCTCAAAACACATGAAAAGATACTGCATTCTGCCAGATGTTCAGTCCAGAAAGTAGAAGACCATGATTGACTTCAGATTTTTTTTTTTTTGCCTTAGTAAACAGTACAGAAAATGATCTAAGAATGAAATTATTTTTAAAAAGCCCAAAAGACTAAAAAAAAAAAAGTTCTGGTTGAGTAAAAAAAAAAAATCCCAAAAGACAAAAAGAATAACAAGATATCATAGGCTATCATTTACAGGCCAAGGTAAAAAAAACCTGGGTGCAATGGATCCCATCAGCATGTAATTACATAGATTTATATTTTATATCCCTTCTGCAGTTAAAATATTTCCTCTTATCTTAAAATACATTGCTGTGGTCTGGAGACCAGCAGTCTCTCTTCTCATCTCTCTTCATTCTTGCTTGTCTCAGTTTCTCATCTTATTCCTCTCTGCCCTATCTGTAATGAAAGCAAAGTTATCTTCTCATGACTACATGATTAAGGGGCATATATATAAAGATGAATTATACATAAAGATCCATGTAAATAATTTATGTTAAAATATTTAAGTTAAACAATTTCGATAGAAAAACTTCATTTCTATGGAAAGACAGAATTGCAAATCAACAGTGTTTTTACATATATACAAATATGTATAAATTCACAGAAAGGGTTTTTTAAGTTGACCTAGTGGTCTTTATGTATTATAGTCATTTTCTAAAGCTGAGAATCTATAGTAGATAATAGTATGAAAATAACAAGTAGTTTGATTCTAATAAAACTGTAAGAATGAAGAAGCAGTATGTTCCACTACAGATGTCAATACAGCCTGAAGAATAGGAACTGGCTGGCCACAGTGCATACACTAATACATTCTTGGAGAATACAAAATTTAAGAATGAAAACATTAAGACATTCTTGCCTTTTGAGTTAATTTTAGCTTATAAATATCATGTGCTTAATCTTAGACCCACAAACATAAACATCACGTGATACAGGAAATCTTCGTGAATCTACTCTGCATCAGAGCAAAGACACCTGTAAAAACCAAGACGTTTGTTCCCTAGAAGTTTACTTGCTCCTGTTGGTGCTTGCTACTCAGGATGTATCTAGTCCAGACAGATCATCAGAAATTATCATGGACAATATGCTCAGGTTAAGAACTTAAGGCTTTGAATATAACCAAAAAACAAACAAAAGCAACCACCCTGTTTCCAAAAAGGAGGGGGACAAGGAAAAGTAAAACAGAATGGTGAACTCACGAAAGTATTTTTGATAAAAGTTTTTAGAAGGCATCAGAGAATCTTTAACAATCCTGCAGTACCACAAACTATCGTTTTCTTTATACATTTATAACTAGAACAAGTGCTCTTAAAAAAAAATCCAAATGTGTGTGTATATATATGGGGAAAGGGTACATTTAAAAGGTTAGTTTCTGTAAAAAGTTTCATAATTTTTTTTAAAAAATTGGGGTAAGTTAAGTCACCTAGTGAAGATAAGTACACAAACCTGATGTCAAATTAAACTTCATGGAAAACAAAATGTGCTTTGTCTATCCATTTTCTTTGTTAAAGTAAAAATGTTCTTGACAGTTATTTAAAATCCAAGGAATGATGCCCCTTCCCATTTCCCTTCTTGATATTCCACAATTTGAATTACCATATCACATCTAGAAAGCTAATAATTCTCTATGTCCTTGTGGCAAGGGGCCTTCATATTAAATTTTCAGTATAAAACCATACCCTGAAGAGTTTTATTGCTTGCATACATGATGACACTGTAGATGCCATTATTATAAAAGTGGCTGGTGTTTTTTCTTATCAAGCTCCACTTAAAACCGAGATAAAAGTCTGCACCATATTTCACACTTAACATGCCAAATGGTAGACTTTCAACAAAAGCAAAATTTAAGCTTAAAATATTGGAATGTTTTGTAATGAACAGCAATTTTGTCAAGGAAGTACTTTTAAGTTTTGAGGAAGGGCACTTTAAAGAAAAGATGACTTGGAAAGCACCAAATGAGTGAAAATAAAGAATTAAGATGCACAGGGAATGCTGCTTTTAATGGGAAAGCAGCTAATGATTTGTTTAGGTTCAGTTTGTCATGGCTGCTCAAATATCTTGGAAAGGAAAAGGTACTGATTATTCTCATCATCAATCACATTTTGAGGTCTTTTGGTTGAATTGTTTAATAAATGGCTAAGAGTATTCCTTTACTTTTCATTGAGTAAAAGCATCAGTGATTCTTTAATAAGACAGAAGCGGGTAAGGCTGTTTCACTGCTTCTCTTTGAGTTTAGCTGAAGGATGTGGGGTGGAAAGTGAATATGGTAATCAGAAAACTGGAAATTCTCTTCTAGTACTAATGATTCTCATTTAAAAAATTAAAGATAGCCGGGCCTGGTAGCTCACGCCTGTAATCCCAGCACTTTGGGAGGCCCAGGCGGGCGGATTATGAGGTCAGGAGATCGAGACCATCCTGGCTAACACAGTGAAACCCCATCTCTACTAAAAAAAAAAAAATTAGCCAGGCGTGGTGGCACTTGCCTACAGTCCCAGCTACTCAGGAGGCTAAGGCAGGAGAATCACTTGAACTCAGGAGGCAGAGGTTGCAGTGAGCCAAGATGGAGCCATTGCACTCCAACCTGGGTGACAAAGTGAGACTCTGTCTCAAAAAAAAAAAAAAACAAAAACAAAAAACAAAACATAACAAACAAAAAAAATAAAAATAAAAACAAAATTAATGACTGTTAAGAGCATGATAATAAGCATTATCTTTACGTGACTATTCTTTCAATGATCTAAGTTTAATAACATTGATATTTATTGAGCCAAAACTTAGGTGTGTTTATGTCACTTCTGTAGGGAAAGTGTAGTCTTCTTGCTTTTAAAAATAGTTTTCAAAAATAATCTGACTCATAAATCTTCCCACTGGCCCACACATTACCATTGTTCTATCCACACTTAGAAAAGTCATCTTCCCCTGCTAATCATTCTATATTTCCATTGCTTCTCTTTTCTTGAGATTAAGAAAAACAAAGCATCATTTTTAGCTATAATTTTCTAAAAAATCACTCTGAGTATATATCACACACACACACCACTGGCCATTTAAAAAGAGAAGCAATGTAAAATTTATTTTAGTCTTTCTCTGATTTAATAGGGCCTAAGAAGCTACTTTTATCTCTTTTTGGCTCCATGTATTTGGTTTAATGTTAATGATCATGGCTGATATTCCTTTTATGGAGGAAGGGAACCTAATTATGTCAGCAATAATTGGTTCACTTGCTCCTATGAGGTGGAAAAAATAAGATATTTCTTAAAGTAACAAGGCTTGAATGAATGTGTGGCAGTCTCAAATTCTATTCTACCTCTAAGGTGTAATCCTTACATACTAAAGATAGTGGGGTCATTCTTAGAGATTTCTAGCAGACTGGTACATTAAAAAGTGAGAATGTTTGGGGTATGACAATATAAAAAAAATGTTTAATTTGAGGAAAGGATTAAGTTAAATAGTAAACTTAGTGTGAGATTTTAATCAGAGGTACAATAGAGTGTAGAGCAGCCTTCCTGACAAGGAATCATGTGAGCAGCCCCCACCCCAAACATGGGTTATAACATGTGATTTTGTTTCATTCTGACAAAGGAACAGGCCCACACAGATCTTACGTGTTCAGTATATATAGAGTCCTCATTTAACCATGCTTGACCACCTTATGGAAAAGAAAAACATTACAATGAACGTGGTTTCCACATATCCTAGTTCTGTAAAAGGTCCGGTGTCTCCTAAAGTTTGGGTTTTGGTGAAAATTTCTGTACATGCTGATGTTAACTACTGCAACAATTTTAGGATCATAAAAGGTAAAATAACCTATATGACTTTGACTGTCCCAGTGACCGAAATGCACTTTAATCTTAAAATAATCAAGACTGAAGCTTATAACTGAACCCTCATCTTACAGTAATAGCACCTTCTAAGAGAGGCACTGTTTTAAATAGGCACAGAAACAAAAAATGGTACTTTAAAAGTACTGTTGGAATTCACAAATATATCCCATGCCACATAAATTACCACTTATTATAAAAATATCAATACCCTCAAATGCCAATCAGTTAAACATAAATCACTAAAACATTTCTTCAGTTTAGAACATTGCTCAATTCCAAGATAAACCATGCTTTATATTTAAAAAATAAATTAGAAATGAATGTGAACCCAAAGCTAAAAAGCCATGTGTAGTATATATATATAATACTATATATACATAATTACTATATACTTAAGATATTCTTAGAAGTATTTCTACAAAACAAGTTCTCTTTTCTTCATAAATCGAAAATCTGAACACCAACAATTGTCCTTTATCTTTTGTTTTAAAAGAACAGACATCATTTATGCAGCTAGAGATTTATAAACTAAATTAAATAAGTTAATACAATAGCCTAAACTGTCCCTGTATTTTTCACCGTGGATCTATTTTGGCAACATGGAGGTATATCTTTCAAACTGTTACAGGTCCTACATGTGAAAGAGAAGAAGACATTAAAGGATTTCTTAAATGAAAGTGCTCATTCTAACCTGACGGTGACAGAATCCATTGATACCATTTTCTTCAAGACAAAAAAGCACATATTCAAGGAATAGCTCAAAAAATGATCCAGTTTTCACATTATTTCAAAACTTTATCGGTAGAATGACTCTGTACACTGCTTTCACTAGGAGTATATAAACATAGGAAAATAGTTCTCAAATGATGCATTTATGAGCCTGTATTCTTCAACATAAAGTGCTAGCAGATGAGTAAGAAGAGCTGGGAATGTCTTGAGCTTTACGTCTTGAGACCTCCGCACTATGGCTGGTCCTGGATGAGTTCAGCATTCTGATTTTTTCTTAGGTTCAGGATGATCATCCAAGGTGCCTGGATGCTCATTTGGACCATCTAGTGTCTCACCTGTGACAGCTAAAAGGATGACTTTCAGCCACTTATGCTTCAGTTCCTCGCTGTCTGCAGCAAAGCTGTGCACAGACTTAGACTGGGTCAGTTTGAAACTGTGTGGCAGGTCTGCACTCCGTGGCATGTCATCTACCACATAGCCCAGAAGCGGAATGGTGGCCTGGGCTCTGACGTCCTAAAGAAAAAACACCAGACATTAAAAGCGGGAGATGTATTTGCTTGCTAAGTGTGTCCCTTGTTGCTACTAAACCTTTCTTCATACCACTGTCTCAAACAGACTCAAACAGTGAGTTCTCCATGGGCACAGCAGATAATCCCGTTGCTTAGTACAGAGCCTGTACCTGAGGCCACTGACAATGTTAGCTGAATGAATGAGAGCCGACATCCAAATCAGCTAGGACTCGGAGACACTAAACCCTCCTCTCTGTGAAAGAGCCCGTTCAACTCTTCATTCAGTGAAAAGGGGAAGAAAGCAATCACCATCATATTGTATTAAACCAGCAAACATTAATGATAATCTCATTACTAAAGGCAGTTTTATTTGGTGATTCGTTCATTCCCTCATCAACTTATTCATGCACATGGAAACCTTATTGGAAAAGCAATAAAGGAGACTATGCTATACAGCCTGTCACTTTTAGTCTATTTTCAAAATAAAATAATTTTTACCAGCCCTGAATAAAGAAGAAAATATAACAGGTATATTTAAATTTTTTATATTTTCAGAGTAAATGTATAACTAGTTTAAGTGTTGTACATTTGATTCTTCAAGCACAACACAATCATGGGACCTGGTGCTGCTCGTTAGAAGCTAAACCTGCATATCATTGTTCCCAGAGATTTATCTCAGATCCATACACATGGGGTTCTCAAAAAAACTGTTGCTGAATGATAATACGAGATTGATTTTAAGTTCCCCTTCCTCTCAAGCTTCTTTTTCAGATATCTATCCATTGAGCAACAAATAAAATAAAAAACAAAATTGGCTGAGTGTGGTGGCTGATGCCTGAATTCCCAGCACTTTGGGAAGCCAAGGTGGGTTAATCACCTCAGGTCAGGAGTTTGAGAGCAGCCTGATCAACATGGCGAAACCCTGTCTCTACTAAAAATATAAAAATTAGTCAGGTGTGGTGGCGGGTGCCTGTAATTTCATCTACTCAGAAGGCTGAGGCAGGAGAATCACCTGAACCCGGGAGGCAGAGGGTGCAGTGAACCAAGATCATGCCATTGCACTCCAGCCTGGGCAACATGAGCGAAACTCCATCACACACACACACACACACACACACACACACACACACACACACACACACACACACACCCCAACAAAAACAACAACAACAAAATCAAAGAGTCTTTTCTTAATGTTTCTTGTCATTAAAAAGGCTTGTTTCCCCTGTCTTGCTTCCCCTCCTCTTCATACTCATTCCTAATTCAATTCAGCGTTTCCCAAACTCATTGAAGGAGAGAAAGGGATAGACAATCCAGACTGAAAGAAAATATGGGCTATAAAATGAATCCATCAGCTTAAACAACAAACTTGACCTTAACTCATTATTTTTCAACTTTAATGAAACAGTGAAGCTCTTGTTCTACAGATTTTGAGTCCACTGTCCACTCGCTTCCCCCTGCCCCCAAGGGCATCTGTCGCTTCAGACAGATGTGGTTAGATACCTGGGGGGCACCATACATGTACAGCACAAGGGGGTCTTGCTTGGGGATCACACACCAAGCTTTCTGCCAAGGTTTTGACTTCTCCATATACTGAAGAAAGCTGCACACCACACTGTTTCCAGATACTTCTGCTGATTCAATCTAGAAAAATGTAATGGAAAGAGAGAGAATGAACACACAACGAACCAGATAAAGAAGTCATTCACCTAAATGGAAATATTCACAAAGTATGTGTTTATATAAAATGTCTCCCTGGACTATCCAAAAAAGATTCATTTGCAATTGTTAAAACGTCTTAACATGGAAAATATTTAAGCCAATTTTAGCTCTTTGTATAACTAGATCTTGAATTTAAAAAGTTAAATATTTATTGACTGCTTGTTATGTAAGCATTTTCTTAGCTCAATACACTTAATATTTCATTTAATCCTCACATCAACATGGAGAAGTTAGTATTTTCATTTTTTATAAGGCTCAGAGTTTAAATAGTTTTCTCAAGATCACACACTGGCATGCTGGATTTGAACCTAGAGAGTCTGGATCCAGAGCCTGAACTCTGATGCTCTGCCTCAGCCTCCCAAGTAGCTGGGAGATAATTTTTACATTTTTCTGTAGAGACAGGCTCTTACTATATTGTCCACACTTGTCTTGTGTGGCCTCAAGCAATCCTCCTGCCTTGGCCTCCTAAAGGGCCAGGATCACAGGCGTGAGTCACCGTGCCCAAGACCTGAGCCTGAACTTGTAATGACAATGCTATACCTACTTCAATTAAGAAAGAATATAATAACAAAAAGGCAAATAGCAACCAGCAATCTTTGTTTGAGTACACCGAATTAAAAACTTTTTCAGTGCAATCAATTTTTGTAGAGTGATATGGTTAGGCCTTGTGTCCCCAGCCAAATCTCATCTTGAATTGTAATCCCCATGTGTCAAGGGAGAGGTGGGGGGGGGCAGTATCCCCCATGCTGTTCTCATGATCGTGAGTTCTCATGAGATCTGATGGTTTCATAAGTGTCTGACAGTTCCTCCTTCATATACTTGTTCACTCTCATTTGCCACCATGTAAGACGTGCCTCTTCTCCTTTTGCCATGATTGTAAGTTTCCTGAGGTCCCCCAAGCCATGTGGAACTGTGAGTCAATTAAACCTCTTTTATTTATAAATTACCCAGTCTTGGTTATGTCTTTATAGCAGTGTGAGAACAGACTAATACACAGAGCCATTTAATTTTTCTGCTTTGCCTCGTAATATAAAAATTGTTGGTTGAAAGGCCAGGTGTGGTGGCTCACAAATGTAATCCCTGCACTTTGGAAGGCAAAGGCAGGTGGATCACTTGAGGTCAAGAGTTCAAGACTAGGCTAGGCAACATAGTGAAACCCCATCTCTACTTAAAAAAATGAACAAACAAAAAATTAGCCAGGTGTGGTGGCACACACCTGTAATCCCAGCTACTCAGGAGTCTGAGGCATGAAAACTGCTTGGACTCAGGAGGCAGAAGTTGAAGTGAGTCGAGATCACACCACTGAACTCCTGCCTGGGCAACAGATGGAGTCTGTCAAAAAAAAAAAAAAGGCTAAAAAAGGGAACAAAACTAACTATAGTTTTTGTTTTATACCTTATGGAAACTAACTGGTTTGCTTCTATTTTCTATTTTCTGTCTCTGAAAGCCTTCAGGTAGTGCTACTCAGTGTTATCCATGCTGGTCTCCAGGTCTGCAAATGATTTTGTTACCAGTTTCACATAATCACACAAAGTAGGAGAAAGTATTACACTTTTATAACAATTTGAATTTGTGATGATACCCAAGTGCGTTATTGTGTATTTTACAGAAACACTGCTCTGTGGTAGTCTGGGGGAAAAAAACTGATGCTTCATCACAGAAAAGTTTTTTTTTTTTTTTTTTTTTGAGACAAGAGTTTAGCTCTTGTCACAAGAGTTGGAGTGCTATAGTACAATCTTGGGTCACTGCAACCTCAGCCTCCCAGGTTCAAGCAATTCTCCTGTCTCAGCCTCCCCAGTAGCTGAGATTACAGGCAGGCACCACCACGCCCAGCTAATTTTTGTGTTTTTAGTAGAATGGGGTTTCACCATGTTGGTCAGGCTGGTCTTGAACTCCTGACCCCAGGTGATCCACCCACCTTGGCCTTGGTGCTGTGATTACAGGCATGAGCCCCCACACCTGGCTACAGTTTTCTAAGCATCACTGATTAGCAAATGACAGCCCACAAGCCAAATCCAGCCCACCACTTGTTTTTGTATGGCCCATGAGCCAGGGAACATTTTTACATATGACCATTTACAATCAATTTGATGATAGAGAACACTAACTTCAGAATCTAATTAAGTGAAAGGTTATCCTTCCCCAAAGAATTCGATTCTTATTAGTAGATCTATATTATTAATTCAGATAAGCTACGTTACAGTTCCCAGGCTTCTGATTTTTTTCTAGAAACTGAGTCAAATTAACTTGGGAGACACTTCAATAAAATTTCAATGCAGTTATCAGAGTATGTCACTGGCTATTAAATGACTATAATAAACTAGATATTTTACTAAAATAAGTTGGAAGAGTCTGTCTGGTAATAGTACTTTTATCTAAAGTGGTTTGTAAAGCCAATATGATGAAATTGAGAGTAAAAGATTTCCTTTATAGAAAATATACTACAATAATTTGGGTATTAGAAGAGATGCCAATTAATACTGAAATATTTGGCTATAGCTACTGCCACAAAAACCAATGTATTTAATTCTTAAATGCATGTTGGTTTAAATAGCAGTCCCTCTTTTCTATGGGACTCCCAAAAGTCAGCATATTAGAACAAAAGCATAAATCTTGCTCATTATGCAAATTGTTAAATACTCAAAGAAATAACAACATATTATTTGTACTCCTCATAGCTAAGACGATTCTGTTTCTTCTATAAAAATCTAGGCTGGGTATGGTGGCTCATGCCCATAATCCCACCACTTTGGGAGGCCGAGGTGGGCAGATCACCTGAGGTTAAGAGTTCAAGACCAACCTGGCCAACATGGGGAAACCCCATCTGTACCAAAAATACAAAAATTAGCTGGGCATTGTGGCATAGGCTAGTAAGCCCAGCTACCTGAGAGGCTGAGGCAGGAGAATTGCTTGAACCAAGGGGGCAGAGGTTGCAGTGAGCTGAGATCATGTCACTGCACTCCAGGCCTAGGTGACACAGCAAGACTTCATCGCAAAACAAAACAAAACAAAAAAAAGCTAAAAAATATCCAATATTTGATATTTCTTACCTCTAAAATTCCTTTCCTTTTCTTTTCTTCACTGTCTGTGAATCCACTTATGATTTGATAACAGTCTTTACAAACTTTGTTCAATTTACCACCATCATATTCAAGTTGAGCTTTGTAGTCAGAGCATTTCCAACAAACCACCTTAAATTTAAAAGAAAAATGAACAGTAATCATATTTAAAGGATACGATTTAAGCAATAATCAGTTATAGGTCACAATGAATGAGAAAATGTTAAACATAGAAGGCAGATTTTTGTTAGAAAAGGAACATCCCTATAAACACTAGATGTAGGGTGTTTCAACTGTGTTTGGGACAAGATCTGCTCACTCATCCTTTTCCTGGCCTCTAAAGGTAGAAGACCCTCAAAGGCTTAGTCTAGACCTTGACTCTTCATACTTCTGAATGTTCGTCAATAACCTCTCCAAACTGCTCATGACCTTCCCTGGTCTCAATCCACCCAACCCCCTCCTCCCAACCCGGTCTCCTCTCACTCCTCTCTACTACAGGAAATGGGGCAGTCATACAACTCGTCCTGTCTCTGACACACAGGAGTCATCCCCAAAACCTCTTTTGATCTCACCCAAAGATTTTCTATTTTACAAAGTCCCACTGATTTTACTTTCTTAATATTTCTTCAGTCTTTTTTTCCACAACTTCCTTTTAACCAACCAAGTCCATTTCCAGGCCTCCACTCTTACACCTCCTCCAAGCTATAATATCTTCCAAACAGTGGAGCGATGCCCCTCTTAAAAATGCTAATCTGGGCTGGGCGCAACGACTTATGCCTGTAATCCCAGCACTTTGGGAGGCTGAGGCGGGTGGATCACAAGGTCAGGAGATTGAGGCCATCCTGGCCAACATGGTGAAACCCCATCTCTACTAAAAGTACAAAAATTAGCTGGGCATGGTGGTGTGCGCCTGTAATCCCAGCTCCTCGAGAAGCTGAGGCAGGAGAATTGCTTAAACTCATGGGGCAGAGGTTGCAGTGAGCAGAGATTGTGCCACTGCACTCCAGCCTGGGCGACAGAGCAAGACTCTATCTCAAAAAAAAAAAAAAGAAAGAAAGAAAGAAACAGTATACAACACACTTCAAACAATCCCTGGCACTGGTACATCATATATGGTAACTGCTGTTATTTTTCTTTTTGCTCCTCTCCCCTTCACTTCACCTTGCTTCATTTTTCTATTTCTATGTCAATTAATAGCACACTACCATTTATCCAGTCACCCAAATCTTAACATTAAAGTCATTCCTGATTACTTACTTCCTGTCTTCCTCAACTCTTTCTTCATTGAACCAATTCCCTTTAAAGCATGATCAAATCTAAGCATCTTACCATGGCATCTCTGGCTCTCAATGACCTGATTCCTACCTACACCATTCCAGCCCCCGTTTTCTGCCAGTCCCTGTCTTGCAGTGCTGATTCTAATATCAAGCAGTCTGTGTCCACCAATACCTAACATGTGTATCTTCAGTGTGAAGCATGGTTCCTTAGATTCTCAGGAAGCACCATCCTTTAGGCTGCTAGGCCACCGAGGGAAACATTTGGGATCATAGGAATAGGTCTGGCTGCCTGTCCTTATCTCAAAGACCAGCAGAATGCACTCCATGTCTTGCCTCACTTTCCTGTCTCTCAGGTCCCAGGAAAAGTCTCAGCTCTCTGGCTATTTTCTCAGCCTCATCGCCAAACATACTCCTCTGTACATAATTTTTTTTTTTTTGAGACAGAGTCTTGCACTGTCGCCTGAGCTGGAGTGCAATGGCACGATCTCAGCTCACTGAAACCTCCGCCTCCCGGGTTTAAGCAATTCTCCTGCCTCAGCCTCCCAAGGAGCTGGGATTACAGGTGCCCACCACCACACCCGGCTAATTTTTTTTTTTTTTTTTTATAAGTAGAGACAGGGTTCCACTATGTTGGCCAGGCTGGTCTCGAACTCCTGCCCTTGTGATTCACCCCCCCACCCCCCTCTCGGCCTCTGAAAGTGCTGGGATTACAGGCGTGAGCCACCACGCCTGGCCTCGGTACATAATTTAACCTAGTTCGTCTCCTAATTTCCCCTCCATGCTCTTCCATTGGGCCCTTTGGAACTTTCACTCTAGAATCAACCTCTTCCATATTCTCAGGCTCTTTTCTCTAGTGGAGGTTTTTTTTTTTCCTCCCACTCCATTTTGCCTCTGTCACCTCTGAGACCTCAGGGCTGAGAGCTGAGGCTTGTATTCCCTGACTCTTTTCTTGCTTCAAAAACCCCTGGCACCTCTGAGGCCCATTATTGTCTGGCTCTACACATCTCCCGTATTGAGTTAGCAACTTGTCATCATTTGCCCCATACCCATTCACTCTGGAATTTTTCACTAATGGAACATAGTTCTCTGATCCACCCCAATGTCTGTGGACTTCAACATTCACGTGACAAGCCCAACTCTACCACCTTATATCCCTGCTGCCAGTGCTGTGAAGTCTACCTTACTATCCAATCTCATGTTCACCCCCAGGACTGTGTCACCACCAGAGGGTGAACCATATCTGGCAGGCCAGATTCACATATCCCATTTTTTCCACCAACATCTCTCATATTTCTCATTTATTGACCCCAAGATATCCACTACCATATATTTCTGAACTTATGGAAATCCTTCTGTCCAACGACCCCACCATAATGAGAACATTAACCATCAGCCATGCCTCCTAGCTTTCCTGATCTTTGTATCTGATTGAGACTCCTCTTATTCATTATTAACTCTCTGATGTAAATGCTTCCCTTCTCTTTCAGTGCTTTTCTCGTTATGCTTACTCTGGATAAACCCTGCTATCTGCCTTCTCTGGCCTGAGTTTCTATATCTTGTTAGAAAAAAATCACTGCCACTAAGCTGACTAGTGTCCCTTTAAATTTGTGACTGTAAACTTCTAACAGGTAACCAAGTCCACCTTTGTTCCTCTTTGTTTCTCTGCCCAGAGAAAATTTTCACACTTAGTCCTCTTTCTCGAATCCCCCCATCTCCTCCTCCTTCCGCCTTCACTTTCAACTGATGATTCTGCTTTGTTCTTCAGTGTACATATAGATATTCCACCTAAACTCCCTCATTTCTCACCATCAGAAACAACAAAAATGCCAACTCACCTACATTTGTGCCCATCTTTTTCTTTTTCCCTTCTGATACAATGGAGGAAGTTTTCCTCTCCCCATCAAAGCCAGAACTTCCACTTGTACTGGGGGTTCCATCTACTCTTGTTTCTGATAGAAACAAGTCATTGTTTGGCCATTATTTATTTCTCTAACACTCCTCCTCTTTTTCATCATGCTCCAGCCTCATGACCTTTGGCAGTATCATGAACAGACCAAGTTCCTTCCTACCTCAGGGTCTCTGCATATAGACTTTCACTGTCTGAAGTTTTTTCCCGTTTCTATTGATTATTAGCTCTTTCTCAACCTTTTTTTTTCTTCTTTGAGAACGAGTTTCGATCTTATTGCCCAGGCTGGAGTGCAATGGCGTGATCTTGGCTCACTGTATCCTCCACCTCCCAGGTTCAAGCAATCCTCCTGCCTTAGCCTCCCAAGTAGCTGGGATTACAAGCACACGCCACCCTTCCCGGCTAATTTTGTATTTTTAGTAGAGACGGGATTTTACCACGTTGGTCAGGCTGGTCTTGAACTCCTGACCTCAGGTGATCCGCCCGCCTCAGCCTCCCAAAGTGCTGGGATTACAAGTGTGAGCCACCACGCCTGCCCTCTTTCTCAATCTTTTAAGCATCAACTTAAATACCAATCCCTTAGATAGGTCTTTTTTTTTTGAACTAAAATTGGTTCCAAATTTTCCTCTATTACTAATACTGTCCATTTCTAACTTTTCAATTGCTTTTTTATTCTATCTATAGTAATTTGAAATTCTTATTTGTCTGTCTTCTCCATTACACTGTAAGCTCTGTAAAGCCAGGGAACATTTTGTCTAACAGTTTTTCTCCAGGGTTCAGCACAGTGCTCTGCACATAGCTAGCACTAAAATAAATGTACTGATTCAGTGATACGTTGAAAGTTATTTTGTGTGTGTGTGTGTGTGTGTGTGTGTGTCCCAAGTTGATGACTTTACATCACTTATATAGTTACTAGCAACCTTAATTATCAAGAAATCTCACTTACATATCCACATGCTCGACAATGATGCCTCCTTCGCGTCAGTGCATTGAAAGGTTCTTTACATTTCATACACATTGTCACTTCATTATCTCGGATCCATCTTGGGGCTCTTTTCCCTAGCTCAGCAGTCTAAAAAGGAAAGAAAGATTCAATTTTAATAGAAAAAAAGCTACAATTCCCTTTAATTGTTATTATTTTTTGAAATAACTTTAACTACATTGCTAAAACCATGTGCTGAAACTCAAGAATAAGGTCGGCATGGTGGCTCACACCTGTAATCCCAGCACTTTGGGAGGCTGAGGTGGGCAGATCACCTGAGGTCAGTAGTTCAAGACCAGCCTGGCCAACATGGTGAAACCCTCTCTTTACTAAAAATACAAAAATTAGCCAGGCATGTGGCATGCACCTATAATCCCAGCTACTTGGGAGGCTAAGGCAGGAAAATCACTTGAACCTGGGAGGTGGAGGTTGTAGTGGGCCAAGATTGTGCCACTGCACTCCAGCTTGGGGGACAGAGCAAGACTCCATCTTAAGAAAAAAAAAAGAGTAGGAAAAATTCAAAGTTCAAGTAGAATGAAAGGGCACTCACTATTGTGTTCATCTAAGAATGAGATTCTGTCTCAACAGCCATTTCTGACATTGTAAAGGGAAAAGGTTGAAGAACAAAATGATTAGACAGATCTTCTGCAACTGCAAAGATATAAAAGAGCTTGAAGTTAAGCATTTAATTCAACTCACAGAAACCTCTGAATGAATGTCATTATCCTTTGCAATTGCATTTCTGAAGGTTTCATGCCTTTGATGAAAAGCATCAATGGTTTCTTGAAGGGCCTAAAGTATAAGTAAAATTCAAAGCACACATTAAAGTTTCTCATATAAACCAATGAATATACTTTATCAAACAAATATCTATGATAGGAATCACTTGGAAAATTAAGTGAACCTATTTTAATGATGACTATATATTAAAATATACACAACAATACATGCACATTTGTATACACAGAGATGTTACTAAAAAACAAAAGTGAAAATAAGCTGGGTGTGGTGGCTCACACCTGTAATCCCAGCACTTTGGGAGACTGAGGTAGGCAGATTGCTTGAGCTCAGGAGTTCAACACCAGCCTGGGCAACATGGCAAAACGTTGTCTCTATGAAATACACAAAAAAATTAACTAGACATGGTGGTGCATGTCTATAGTCCCAGATACTCAGGAGGCTGAGATGCGAGGATTGCTTGAGCCCAGGCAGAGACTGCAGTGAGACATGATCGCGCCACTGCACTCCAGACTGGGTGAGAATGAGACCTTGTCTCAAAAAAAAAAAGAGAAAGAAAAGAAAAGAAAAATGAGGCTTACCTTGATCCATTCTTCTTTGTCTTGCGCAGAACTAAAACAAAACAAAATTAAAGTGAATGCAAAGAACATTAATGATTATTTACACCTGGTAAATGAAACTATGCTTTCACGTTGTTACAACTTTCTGGAAAATTCAGGGATGTTATGGAAGGAGTTACAATAAAAAATTAACCTCTGGCAATTGAACAAATGAAATTCTTCTTAAATAGAGAGTCAGACTATCTGCTGACTCTAGTACACATAAAATGTGATGGGATTAGTTAGGTTTAGCTTCCATTAATATACTGTCCTGACATAAAGTTTAATAACCATCATCTGGTTAGATATATTAGGTGACTGTATATATAGCATTATACTGAATATATAACAGCTAATCTTCCAGTTTTCTAAAACACATGAAGGCTACTAAAGGTTACTAGTCACAGCCCATCTTAGAAGAGATAATAATTATCTTTGAAAATCTAAACTATCTCTGTAAAGCCTTAGGGAGCCATTTAACATTTCCTTCATAAAGAATTTAATTTTATTTTCCAGTTCTTACGAGGCTTTAGGCAGTATCAAATCTAACCCATTTTAGATAAAGAAAAGCATATAAAAACTTTAAAAGCCTGAAGGAAGGAAGTTTCACAGATTAATAGACCCCAGTGTTCAGAAAAAAACATTTCTTAAAAACAAAAAAACATTTCCTTGACTGTAGTCAGGTTCCCTTTTTCCTATAAGCCAAACTTCATTTCCTCTTTTTTTTGCAAGTAGCTTACGCTGCTGGCTGCTGTCACATACCGCATTTGAAAAATCCTTTTTAATGGACTCTAAACTGGGTACAATCTCCAAATTGAAGAATTCTGAAGAGGATCAGAGTGTGCTCTGTCTGTTTGTATGTGCCTGGTAGAGGGGCTTAGTTTCAGTTCCAGCCTGAAGGTCACCTGCCTGATTCCCAGAGGTATGAAATATGCATGAGACTGGCTGGAGGATTGTTTCTGTGTCACAATCTATATTTCCAGCAAATTGATTATTGAACACCATGATGTGCCAGGAATGCTGCTGGAATCTGTGTCTGCCAAGTGGAAGCTTCTGCAGTTACTGTTCAGCTGGGGCTTTAATCTTGTTTCTCAAAATCAAAAATTAAAAAATTAAAAAACTCTCCCTACTGCTCTGCCTTGCCCCACAGCTGTATGGCCCAGGAAGCACAGTTATTTGCCAGCTGCTTTTAGCCTTTCAGATGCAGAGAACCCAACAATTCCTTATTACTTTTTGTTTTAGGTAGATTTCTTCCCCCTTTAGTTTACTTATTACTATACTTTTATTTCCATTTAGCAATAGAAAACCAAAATAGTATTCTCTATCTAAAATAGAATACTTTTTCTTTTTAAAAGTAGAAGCACAAATGTACAAGTTCAGTCTTGAGGCTGACTCATTCCTTAGCAAGAAGTGAAATCTCTTTTCCCCATTAGCTTCAGAATCACTCTTTAAATATCTCCAAATATATACCCAATTTTTGATTCCACAAACTTTCTCTGACATTCTGACTTTCTTGGAACTTCAGTGTTTGTCCAATTCTTAAAAGAGCACAATAGGCCGAGCACAGTGGTTCACACCTGTAATCCCAGCACCCTGGGAGGCCGAGGCGGGCAGATCACTGGAGTTCTCGAGTTTGACACCAGCCTGGCCAACATGGTGAAACCCCGTATTTTCTAAAAATAAAAAATTAGCTGGGTGTGGCGGCACGTGCCTGTAATCCCAGCTACTCTGGAAGGCTGAGGCAGAAGGATTGCTTGAATCCGGGAGGTGGAGGTTGCAGTGAGTCAAGATCGTGCCACTGCACTCCAGCCTGGGCTACAAGAGTAAAACTTCATCTCAAGAAAAAAAAAAAAAAAAAAAAAAAGAGCATGATAGATCATACTGAAAGTAATCACTTAATTCAGATCTTCAAAATCACCATACAAACATAAATATAACTAGAGCAATGAGATTAGGTAAATAAGAAATTTAAGACAGAACAACCATGTTTCTAACACGAA
This sequence comes from Cheracebus regulus, assembly GCA_963574635.1. Classification (NCBI taxonomy): domain Eukaryota; kingdom Metazoa; phylum Chordata; class Mammalia; order Primates; family Pitheciidae; genus Cheracebus; species Cheracebus regulus. The sequence continues at coordinate 3,960 of CAUYQU010026598.1, read as the reverse complement.
TTGGAAGGTATCCAGTACTGTGTGTTGGAATGTTATAAAGTGATGACTGCCTGTACTTAAGAAAATTCCTCACCAATTAGCCCCATCTTGATGAGAAAATAGCCCAACTGGCTAAAGAAGGACTGAAAGTATCCATTTAGGCAAACTAAGAAACCTCAGAAATATCTTCCCTGTGGTTAGACACATCTCTTGGATTTGCAGATTGTAAGTGTGCTTATATTTCAGAGTCAGCGATGCCTTCATTCTTCTGCAATGAAAACTGTGATGATCAGAACTATTGATGAGGTTGGGCGCAGTGGCTCACGCCTGTAATCACAGCAGTTTGGGAGGCCAAGATGGGTGGATTGCCTGAGGTCAGGAGTTTGAAACTAGCCTGGCCAAAATGGCGAAATCCCGTCTCTTCTAAAAAATAAAAAAGTTAGCTGGGCTCGGTGACAGGTGCCTATAATCCCAGCTACTCAGGAGGCTCAGGCACGAGAATTGATTGAACTTGTGGTGTGGAGGTTGCAGTGAGCCAAGATCACATCACTGCACTCCAGCCTGGGCAACAGAGCAAGACTCTGTCTCAAAAAAAAAAAAAAACAAACTATTGATGAGTGTTCCCTGTTGCCAGGACCAGTATCTCAGTAAATCAACCACTGAGTGAGGACTCAGTCAAGAGCCTTCAGCATAGCATCATATATTCTTCCCTTGGGTTTGAGGGGCTGGGACCCAAACCCATCATGAGGAGGTAGGAAAACCATGACATTCAAAGGCAAGTTTGAAATGCTGCCTGCTCCCTAAGGAAAAGGAAGTTCAGTATATATTCTCTGTGGGAAATCAAAGAACTGGCTGTTTCTTCAAACTTTCGCAGCCTGCCACCTTCCGTAACTATAAATTCACCAATTCTTGGATTCCCTGGGCACAGATTCCTGTTAAAATGATTTGTTCTCTTTTTTAAAATCTGAAGTTTAAGCTTTGGCAGTTACTAAACATAAATATCCAGAATAAATTCATCTGAGCAGCCAGAAACATAAGCTAATGGTGGTAAGGATCAGAAGAACATTCTGGGTCTCCATGGATTCTGGGGTATTAACACCACTAGAGCTAGGACTGGTTCTTCACCCTCTGCTCTGTGACCTTCTAAAGCATCTGAATTTTTACCAGGCTAGACATCTGAATAAATAGATGACTGCATTTTTTTGAGACAGATCTTGTTCTGTTGCCCAGGCTGGAGTGCAGTGGCGGGATCTTGGCTCACTGCAACCTCCGACTCCCGGGTTCAAACAATTCTCCTGCCTCACCCTCCCAAGTAGCCAGAATTACAGGCATCCACGACCATGCCTGGCTAATTTTTGTAGTTTTAGCAAAGATGGAGTTTTGCCATGTTGGCCTGGCTGGTCTTGAACTCTTGACCTCAAGTGATTCTGTCACCTCAGCCTCCCAAAGTGCTGGGATTACAGGCATGAACCACCGTGCCCAGCCTGGATGACTATTTCTGAAGCAGGTATTTCAAAACCTGACAGCACTCTATATTCCAGAGGTTCATGCATGAGGTAGCTATGATCAACTGCAGCAGTTCTCATGGGGTTTTTTAACTTTTAAAAAATGTTTATGGGCCAGACATGGCGGCTCATATCTGTAATCCCAGCACTTTGGGAGGCTAAGGCAGGCAGATCACCTGAGGTCAGGAGTTCAAGACCAGCCTGGCCAATGTGGTGAAACCCCATTTCTACTAAAAATACAAAAATTAGCTGGGGATAGTGGGAGGCGCCTGTAATCCCAGCTACTCAGGAGGCTGAGGGAGGAGAATTGCTTGAACGCAGGAGGCGGAGGTTGCAGTGAGCCGAGATGGTGACATTGCATTCCAGTCTGGGCAACAAGAGTGAAACTCCATCTCAAAAAAAAAAAAAAAAAAAAGAAAAGAAAAGAAAAAGAAAAAGAAAAAGAAAATGGTTATAGTTAGGGGAATGTTAGCCAGAACTCCAGCCCTTTCTTTCCCAATCAGTAAAAATACAACAAGAGCCATACCTTCTAGAAGTCCTGGTTGCCAGAGGCCACCTGAGCCCCTAATGGCTCCCTTCATGCATCCTGCAACTATGGTGGGAGAAGTTTTACTTACCACCCTGCCCCTTACCAACATTTCTTTCCATTCAAGTGCCCCATAGCCCCTAAAATGTAGACTCTCTGAAGGACTCAGAGTTTAGCAGGGAATAATAAGCATCAATAAACATTTGTGGACCAAAAGGAGGGCTGGAAGAAGGATTAGAGTTCATCAATTTACTCAGTGCTTACTGTCCACAAACCACTGTCCCAGGCACTATGAAGGAAGGAATCAAGACAGAGGAGACATGACTCCTGCTTTTCAAGAACTTACAGCTCTGCATTTATATCCAATCAGATTCCCAGAGATCTGCAGCATTCACTTGGGAAAAACCCTCAGAGACATTCTATTCTAATGATTCATTCTGATGCTTTGGGAAAGCAGTGTGATAGAAATGGTTGCCTCACCTGGCCTGCAGTTCCAGTGTTCTCTCTTTCCCAGATACCTGGAAAGTATGTGGATATTCTTCATTTTGAGTTTCCACAATTTTCATTCCATCAATGCCAACCCTGGTTCGAACTGTGAATTTAGAGCCTACCAAGCTGAATCTGGGCACACAGTACAGCAACATGTTGTTGAACTGCAAAGAAGGAGAACACATATCAGTAAAGAAAATAAATAGAGGAAACTGACCAATTTTAAAAGTAGCCCTAGACAAAAATTCCAAGTAATTTCTAGACAACTTAGTACTTCCTGCATAAGCAAAATTATTAACACATTGAGGTTATGTTGCAAAAAAAATCATATTCTTACATTTTGAAAAATGTATTTCCCACTTATGGCTCAGACATATTTTATTGGTATTTATGTAAATCAATAGTTTATACTACTGCACTAGGTAAATTAGTTCAATAAATTTACCACAAGTTACTAAGGACCTTTGTCTGATATACCAGGAGCTTAAGTTCTTAACTTTGTAAGTTCTTAAACACAAGAATTTCTCATTGATGTATCTTAGAGGACAAATCTAAAATACGTGTTAGAATAAAGCAATATTTAGCAATTATTATTATATTTGAGATATGGTTTCACTCTATCACCTAGGCTGCAGTGCAGTGGTGCAATCATAGCTCACTACAGTCTTTAACTCCTGGGTTCAAGCCATCCTTCTACCTCAGCCTTCTGAGTAGATGGGACTATACGAATACACCACCATGCCCAGCTAGTTTTTCTTAGTTGCGACGAGCTCTCGCTATGTTGCCCAGGCTGGTCTTGAACTCCTGAACTCAAGCAATCCTCCTGCCTTAGCCTCCCAAAATGCTGTGATGACAGAGGTAAGCCACCATGCCCAGTCTCAATTTAAAAAAATTTTTTTGTAGACATAGGGTCTAGCTATGTTGCCCAGGCTGGTCTTTTCTTTATTAATTTAAAGAAAATGAATTTTAAAAAAATTCTACTTTAGGTTCTGGGGTACATGTGAAGATCATGCAGGACTGTTGCATAGGTACACACATGGCAATGTGGTTTGCTGCCTCCAACCCCCCGTCACCTGTATCTGGCATTTCTCCCCATGTTATCTCCCCCCTCAACTCCCCACCCCTGCTGTCCCTCCGCTACCCCCACAACAGACCCCACTGTGTGATGCTCCCCTCCCTGTGTCCATGTATTCTCATTGTTCAACACCCGCCTATGAGTGAGAACATGCGGTGTCTGATTTTGTGTTCTTGTGTCAGTTTGCTGAGAATGATGGTTTCCAGGTTCATCCATGTCCCTACAAAGGACGCATATTTCACAGGTTTAAATAAAATATTGATTGGCTGCTTATTTGTTATTTTCATCCCCTATTCCTTCCTGTTTCCATTGTTAAGCACAATTATTGGCATAAAAGAGGTTTTTAATACCCATTTTTAGACTGCATTCTAGCCTGGGCAATAAAA